>JABUQX010066019.1:0-22500 GCA_015478945.1 Trachelipus rathkii | reverse complement strand
AGGTCCTTCCTTAAAAGTTCCTTTAAAACTTCTTCTTAAAAGGGTCTTCAACCCCAAGGTCCTACCTCTTACATGTCTTCATGTACGAGCCATAAACATTCAATAAATGACAATCGATAAAATTTTACTAATATAAAGAATAAACATTTATGTATTTGACTTCTACGTCAGTATCAGATTGACGGTGATAATAATAAGAACCGTTTGTAAAACGCTAAACAGAAAACGATTATACAAATATACTTTGTGATAAAGATTTAAAAACATTTATGATTTTCGTTTTAAATAAAAATTGTAGAGATATAAATAATTATATGTAAATTAGTTTATAAGGTAATAAAATAATAAATTGGACATCTATCTATATACCTTATAAATAGCTAGAAAGCAAAAAGCCAGGAATTAGATACCTAGTAGAATATCTAATTTTAATTCACTAAAAACAGCAAAAAGGGTTACTTAAGGCCATAACTGTCAGAACTAAAATTTCGAACCCAAAAGATTGACATAGTCTACCAATCTTTCATTCTTACCACAAAAAGTCTTTCTAGAGAGATTCTACTATACTGACTAATTCTCTACCTTGAAAAATTTATATTAATAATAATCAGAGTTGAAACAAGGAACAAAGAAAATTAGTTCCCTCTGAATAAATTACTAAAGGCCTAATATACAAAGAACAGTAAACCCCAATTTTGCTCAGACTTGGCGCACGAACAGGGACGTGGCAAATATCCGGCACAGATAATAAACTGAAAATCAAGAAGAAAAATTATGTAAAATTCCAGATTCAAGCAATTGAAAAATCGACAAGTCAAAAAAATTGAATGATATATAAATAGAAATTTTTTTTTTCCGTAAAAGGAAAAGTGGCATTAGATCTAACTCTACAAATCATAATACTATTCGCTCAAATCTGTAAGTGATACCGAAGAAATTTTTTTTCACACGGACCAGGACCCAGAAGACGGAAGAATCGTGAAACTACCGGTACCTAGAATACAACAGATTTGAAGAATAACAGGTTAGCTCTTATAAATAAAATTATTATTTTATTTTTTATCTCTCAAAAGTCTCAAAAGGTATCAGCATAAATTGCTCGTGAAAAATTTTCTTGTATTGATAAAAGAAAGAATTCATTAACGGTCAATCTAATATCTCTTCCTTGCTATCAAATATCTCCATAAAAATCTATCTAAAAATTTTCTCTTCACTCTCATAAAATATAAAAAAAAAAAAAAATTCTCCATAAAAAGCCATCATAAAAACAATTTTCTTGCAAATAAACCTCCTGTAAAAATTTAAAATCTTAAATTTTTCTTTTCTTTAAACAAAATAGTATCCCTTAAAATTTCCATTTTCCTTTGTCAAATATTTATGTTATTAAGAAGCTCTCATAAAGAAAATCATTCTTTCTTAACACTTGCATCAAATAATCGACAGGAAAGAGAGCATCCTGCCCTTCTAATAAATAGATACGAGAAAATTTTTGCTTTAAAGGTTGAATATTGAATTTGTATATATATATATATATATATATATATATATATATATATATATATATATATATATATATATATATATATATTATATATATATATATATATATATATATATATATATATATATATATATATATATATATGTGTGTGTGTGGTGTTTTGCTACTGTAATTAATTTTGTGTGTGTATGTGAAAGGAGAGAGAGAGGAGGAGTTCAGGAGCAAAGTAGCCCAGGTAAAAAGGAGGAATATAGAAAGTTTCCCTTTTCCTTCCTCTACATTAATTATTCCCACTAGAAGGTGTGGAGCTCTCTAGAAACTATATATCACATAAAACACGCAGGCAACACAACACAACACATTACACTGCAAGGGAATAGAGAAAAGAAAAGCAAAGAAATGGCAAGGTGCAAAGATAATAAATGCTTTAGAAGGGAGAAGGAGAAAATGTCGCAATGGTGTGATGAATATCTGAAATTTGATAAGAGAGAGAGAAAGACTATGATATCAATATTAACCAGTGCAAGAATAGAAAAGATAAAGGAAGAAGAGTTGGAGTATAAAGATAGAAGAGATAGAGGAAAAGAAGCCGAGAGAGAGAGAGAGAGACGGTGATTATACCGCAAAGAGCAGAAAAAGACCAGAGCAGAAGGGACAAAATAAATATCCGACCCATGCGTCACCCAGGTCAGTGAAAGACTCAGGATGTGACCGAAGGAGATACGGAAGCTTTTATAAAAGAGAATTGAGGGATGCCGAGCCTTATGGTCGAAGAACCCATAATTTCGATAATGGTTGCAGACATCGCTTAGGTCCCCAAAGCAGATATCAACCAGAATGGTCGTCCAGTTTAGACGAAGATCAAGATAGTGAATACGGTTCCACAAGAGAAACGTTCTTTTATCGAAATCCGTCGCTAGAAAGTAAAAGGGAGAGGTATCCCAAGGTAAAGCATAAATATTGTAACTATCTAACGTCTGAAGACGAAGAATCGGAATATGATGAAGAGGAGGATGAAGATTTACCGCACTCTTCACGACTGTATACATACGAAGATTTTGTTTCCCCAAGTACTGAAGAGTCTACATCTCAGGGAGATGAGAGAGAGAGAACCGACCACTCTTCACTAGAATGTTATATAAATAAAGAATCGGGAGAGGACAAAGAAAATCCTGTAATAATTAGTGACGAGATAGAAGAAGAATCAGATGCAAGATTCTCTTCACCTTCATTGTCACCTACGTACGATCCCGAGACGGGTATTTTATCTTATAAAGGGGCAAAGAAGGCAGAATATGATTCCCCCATAAATGAGGAAGAAGAAGAGACACTAAGAATATTTCGCTCTTCATATAACTCTTCGCCAGAATGCGAATTTATCCCAATTGCTCTCTCCAAAATAGTAAAAAAGAAAAAGGGAAGAAGAAGCAAAAAAGGGAAAAAAATAACTCCAGATAAAAATAGTACCAAGAAGGTAAATGAGTGTGTACCCATCGAGGTAGATGGAAGTCCCGCAAGGGAAGCAAAAGAAAAAGGGGAAGGTACTTGCTAAAAAGCATCGTGCCATGCATTAGGGATCGATGGCTATATAAGATCTCTAAATGCAACCAATATTTAGGTTTAGTTAAGAATTTGTTTCAATATATATATATATATATATATATATATATATATATATATATATATATATATATATATATATATATATATATATATATATATATATATATATATATATATATATATATATATAATTATTTGTATGTGTGGATTATTGGTTTATATAGGACTAATTAAGTGTCCGTAGGTGTGTAATAAATATTTTCAGGTGCGTGTGTGCTATACGTAGAAAATTTACGTAAAGCCAAAGGTGTTACAATTTAATTTAAAATTGCTAATGAAAACACAAACATAAATTTTATGACTAACATTTACATACTAAATATTATATTAATAATATATATATATATATAAGAAAGCAAGAGGTCTTGCGAGAGTAATAATAGTAGCTTCATATCAATATCCGGTATATATATATATAGCAAAGAAACATTGGCCTCAATGACTTATTAAAACATATTTTTGTTTGTGTTTATATATATATATATATATATATATATATATATATATATATATATATATATATATATATATATATATATATATATATATATATATATATATATATATATATATATATATATATATATATATATATATATATATATATGTATTTTTTTTTGTTTGTCAAATTACAAAACCAAACACACTAGTGTGTGTATAATCTTAGCGATGAATAATCAAAGCTTAAAAATAAACTTTTCATATTTTATTAGAGGAATAAAACGAGATGTTTTTTTTTGTTCACTCCAATTTCAACAAAGAAATCGAGCAAATAACATAATTGCATCCAAATAACGTAACGTTAGTTTTGCTTGCTCTTTGATAAAATGATGTTTCTTTGGCTTATAAATATCACAAGACAATTCATTTCTTCACATTTTTTTAAATAAAACACAATTACAAGGTTTTATACTACAGATATTTTTTTTTTTATTTTTAACTAAATAAATAAGTATGATTAATATATATATATATTGTGTATTGATCTTAAATATGGATCAAGATTAAAGACGGATGTAAATTAAGGAAGACACATAGATATTAGTTGTAGCAAAATATGCACACACACAGCACCACGACACTCACACAGAATAACTTATAACGAGAATAATAGACAAGATATGTCTCACGCACCCATAGGTAAAATATACATGGTGTAGCGATGATGGTGGGGTTACAAATCAACCCACTGGCTCGTACAATATTGAGCGTAGCCTACATAGTATAGGTAAAACCGTTATAAGTTGAGAAAACCCCAGAATTAAATTCGGAAGAATAAAACTTACCACACTGATATGGAGTATGCGCTTAGAAAAATTTAAATCTCCACTACATTGATAAGATTTTGAGCACAGTCTCATATATGGAGTATGCGCTAATAGGAAGAATACTAGTATTAAGATGAACACACACATCCTAGTATGATGAAAAATTAATACGCTATGTAATTCGTAGATGATTCCATTTTAACCCATTCAGGAGAATGAAGAAAAAATTAACCCGCACATTTGTTTGCGAGGAAGTTTGCGTAATAGCACAGGCCGTCACATGTCCTTAAAGATATGTATAGGACTTGACGAGGAAGCATTGAGAAAAACGATGCTAGAGCCGCCTAACTAAATTAAAAAGTTTGTTAATAGGCGAAGGGAATCACGAAGATTGATTCCAGTTGCAGAATATCGTCTGACTAAGACTCAGATTAGGACTAATTCGGTCCACTGCTTCCCCAATTACTTGAGAGGTTAAGAATGAGCATAGATTACTGCACTCAGGTAAAATGCAGAGAAAGATTAATTCTATCCGAGCTGCTTACTCATCCATTTGGAGGAGAATGAGCTTAGCTTACATGGGTGAGGTCACAGCTTAACCGACTGTTGGATCCGACCTCTCTGATCAAGATAATTATTCTGGTCATGATGGAGGAGAGCCATGAGGGTAGTCCATTCGACTTGGAATGAAGAGGTATTTAATAAAAGATACGGAAAACGGTATCATACAACCAGCTCTGCACAACGTATTTACCGAAAGTTGTGGAGTGTTTGATGATCGATAAGTTAGTAATCAAGCACTCTGCACCCGCTATCGGCAAAAGCGGTACAAGCCATGAAGAAATAGATATAAATAGAAATATTATATGGATAGAAGGAATCCAGAATTGTCGGTATACGTTGTACAAAACTTTCGGAGTAAACCGATTTGACAAATCAACCTAAATCGTGAATTTTATTTACGTGCGTCCATAGCACCATGACGTTTAAGTGCTACAACACAACATCAATTGAAAAGCGTATATAGCAACACGCTTAATAAATAGGAAGACATAATGCTGACAGCAAGAGAAGAAGAATTAAGAGGCCCTACGAAGGCTGCAGAAACAAGCATAAGCCAGTTACCCTTCAGTAAAGCAATAGAGTTGTAAAATCTCGGGAAAATTGATTCCACTTTTAATTATTTGACTCTGTTTGAAGCAAAAATCTTCCAATAATGTAGATATAATAATGTTTTTATTACACTAAAGGTATTTTACAATCAAAGCGAAGTGTTTATGGAAAAAGAAAGATTGGAGTCCATAGGCTGTTGAATAACTGTCCGTTATTCACCCTTTATTGGAAATAAGAGTTTAAAACCTCTAGAAGATGTAACTTCAACTCTAACTTTTCTTTTAACATAAACCTGAAGCAAAATAAGTAGATTTATTACTTTACTGAACATAACCTAACTTACAAATTTAAAAATATTAAGATGATACTTTTGTCTCCATAAAATAACAGAACTTCATTAAAAACTTTAAGGCATATAAAAGATAAAATACTCATAAGGAGATGTCAAGAAAAACTCTAATGAAAAAGCTGTCTAAAACTATAAATAACTCTTACATTGAGGAGAAGTGGAGAAAAATAAATGGCTATAGAAAATAGATAGCAGAATAGATGGCAAGATAAAAGCCACTAAGATATATATAGATAACCACTCAACGCTTAGCAAGTTATTAATTTAAGTTAAGACAGTTCATTAAATAAGAAAAAGTGTAAAAATTTAAAAATTTATTTTCTGTTAAAAATGAATGAGGAATTTATTCCAGCCAAGCATAGTATTCACAGTGAAGTTGAAGGAGCTCATCAATGGATCTTGAAGACACTATTGCAAGAGGGAGAAGATTCCACCACTCATCCAAAAGGATAAAAACACACTTATTAAATAATAATCGAAGAGAATTTAATAATACAACCATCCGAAAGAATTTAAATACGAAACTTGAAGTTTAGAAGATGGAAGTGTGATAAAGGATTTCAACTTAGAAGCAATAAATAAATAGATATTTAAATAGTAGTGTATCGAGGGTCCAATATTTAATATATATATAAATATTTATTCTCGATATGCACTATTTGAATTTAAATAATCATAGCTACTACAGTTATTATATGAATAAAACCAGCTTGTAACCTCATATTAATAATCCTATAATAAATAAAAAAAATTTCTGGTATTTCATTTTTTTTATTCACCTTTACACATTCATATTATGCAATACAATTTATTTAGGTAACGGTTTTCACTAGAATGAAAACTCAGGTATAGGTAATTATGAAAGCATGCATTTGATAACAGGTGTACAAAAGTACATTGGTACTTATTTGGTATTTATTTATAAGTTAGAAAATAAGACTTTTATTTTATTATATATATATATATATATATATATATATATATATATATATATATATATATATATATATATATATATATATATATATATATATATATATATATATATATATATATATATATATATATATATATATATATATATATATATATATATATATATATATATATATATATATATATATATATATATGTGTGTGTGTGTTTTTGTGTTTATTCATTTGTGTCTACATACAATTTTGTATGGACATGTGTATATTTCGAAGTATGGGTGTAATGTTTAATCTTAAATATTTTACACTTAAAAACACACACACAATAAACACACAGGTATGGAAGAAGAAATTCACGATCTGATAATTTTACTTCTAGAGATGAAAGAAAACGTCAGAGGCAATCCGATGAATTTAGTTGATATAGCAGCAATCAAGGTAGGCATAATGATAGCCACATCGAAACATGCAAAAAGCATTTTACCCGATAATTTGGAAGAATGGAGCGTTGAAAGACTTCACTTCGGTGGTGATATTGAATCAGAAGAAGCAACTAAACGGCGAATAGACACAAGTAAGTCCACTATCATAGCCGAATATATATCCTCGAAACTAGATATACCTACCCACCTTGAATTACTTGTAAAAAAGTGGGTTAAAACCATTGTTTCCCAGACCGAAGACTGGATAGTCGCTCGAATTGCTTGCGGAATTAATATCGACTTTAATGAATTCGTCGAATTAATTAATATTGACTGTTATTCTCAATACGGAACCATAATAGATAGAGAAGTATTTAAAAATGCGTATTATGAGACAGAAAGCAGTCAAGATAGAAAAGAATTTCTAAAACACATAGAGCCATACCATGAAGATGATATTTTAGGCCAAAATCGTGAAATTATATTAGCCAATTATATATGGTCAGGTAATATAAATAAACTCTGCAGTTTAGCTCAAGAATTAGAAAATGAAAGAAGATGGAAGGAGATGGAATCTATTGTTAGATCAATTATGGTCATGAATGCACAAAGAATGCAAAGCCTTGTACCGATATTCCCATGTACTCAGGTAATGGTTCAAATTATGAACGCACTTAAAAGGAATGGTAAAACAAGAGACTCACTATATAGAAATCTCTTTGGTGACGTCTTAGCCGGTCATTTGGTAACTCTAGCCACATGGCCTTATCAAGATATATTTAATAGCGAATGTAAAGAAATAATGAAGACCATGCCTTACACAGGTTACAATGGAGTAATGGAACACCTATTAGAAAGGATAGCCGTGGAAGAAGTGTATCCGATTAATTACTATCGAATTTTATATGAGTACTGGATTAATATTAAAGAAAGCCATAAAAGAAATATAGGCAGAAGAATAAGTCCTAGATTATTATTTAGATTGCTCAAGCTGATCAAATTAAATAGAAAGGATCAAATAGTAGAAAGAATATTCACCGAAATTTTAGATTACACTCCATATAAGATGATGGAGGACATATTTATGATAGCTTGTACTAAAGCATGGGCTTTAGCCATGTTCCATATACCGTTGAAATTAATATCATATTTAAAGGAAGAAGATGCAGATGATCTGAAAAGAGCGTTACTACCAACTCGAAATGAAGATACATTAGATATAATGAATGTATGGTTGCTATACCACAAAAGAAGGAATATAATACGCTTGATACAAGATTTTTTCCAGCATATCATCATAGGTGAAAACATCCCAATTATTTATACCAGATCACAGATATCTACAAACAATCTGTCTCTTGAATGGAGATTGTACTGGAATGATAATGCTTGGACTTTAAAAGGTAAAGACTCTCGAGGTAAAGCCAGATTTATAAAAGGAGTAATATAATATCATAAGAAAGAAGATATAATAGAGAGAGAGAGAGTACTTGCAAATATAGATCAGCCTTAAGACACACTAACGAATTAGAATTTTGGAGAGGTAGTATATACAGAATTATATTTATATATATATATATATATATATATATATATATATATATATATATATATATATATATATATATATATATATATATATATATACATATTTATGTAATATGTATATATATATGTTTTTGAGGATATTAGATAGTAACAACCAATATTATGATTTTTAGAAAATGGCACCTGCATTTGAAGTTGGTACTCCTCAAAGATCAGTAGTGCGCATTCCTGAAAGCGGTTATGACAAGAACTTGAAACCAATTTGTCTAGAGGTAGCACAAATAACCTTATGTGCACCCATATTAAGCAACATATATAATTTTAGTTTTGGATCTCCACCAGAACCAATAATAGCAACAGTTTCACCAACACTGTTCGTAACATACAATACTGTACAAGATGACCGCTCCAATATACCAAGCAGACCCAAAAGACCATTAGAAGAACCAGATACGATAACTAGAAAGAAACGTATCACTCAGCCAAGATACAAATACCTCATGCGAAGCGTGAGATTATCACCCAAACAAAGAAGGGAAAAATGGGAAAGGCTGAAGGAAGCCAAAAGGAATCTTCAAGAAGAAACGGCAATACTGGAAGAAAAGGTAGAAAAGTTTAAGAATATAATACTAAGCCGATCAAAATTAGACGAATTTCTTGGATTGCTAAGAACTGCAAGAGCCATCTAAAAACACACAACAATCATTTTACATCACATTCACAATGAACCAAAAATCTTTACAATGGTATGAATGTGAGTATATTTATAATATAGGTACACATATATATATATATTAAACATAAATATATATATTGTATGTACACGTGTGTATTTTAATTTTTTATATTTTTTAATAATAATTTTAACTCTAATTTTAGATTTTTAGGGAAGTCTATCCTTAAAAGGAGCGTTTTCTTTTAACTGTTAAGAGAAATTTTAAATTAGAAGAGTAACTATTAAAATTTTAACTCTTGATAGTAATTTTATTAATAATTTTATTTTAGTTTTAGGTTTCACATGATTTTTATTATTACTACTTTGATTTCTTTTATTTTTATATATTAAAAAGGTGCAAAGATGTTCAATTTGGTAAGGATTACGGTAATAATGTGGTGCATGACATGCTGTATAGCATACCAAACCACAAACAGACCTGAGGAGGTAAAGATAGTCCCCGGTCTTATCCTTGACCCTATGGGGTCAACGAAATTCATTATGGGTTATCTGGATGTTACCCTAAATCTTCAATGCTCCAAATTTATTCATGAAAACTTATTGGCAATGGAAAAGGAGCTAATGAATGTACAAGCCGCGTTATTAACGTCAGAAAAGACCGTTGGGAAAAGGCAATTTGGAACTTCGTATCAATCATCGTATCCACAAACGGCAAGAGATGCATATGAAGCTATACGGCAAAGGTACGATCAGAAGCCAGCAGGATTGTTGCAAGAACTTTCTACATCCGTAGACAACACTACAAATACAACCTCCGTAAGTAACTCCACCAAACCAGTTCCCGAGAACATGATCACCAAAAGGAACTATACATATTCAGACGGAAAATTACATCTTGCATCAAAGACGAGTAAACATACGATTTTTAGCATCATCAGACATCTGGATAGTAATAAGGAAGAAGGAAGTAACAGAACTAAAAGAGCAACGTTCATGCGAGTGATGAAGAAGAACACAAACTCTATTTTAATTAGAAATATTTATCTCCTAATATCTGAGGTGAAAGCACTGTTAGAAGACGACTGGATTCTGTCTTACAATACTTCCGGGAGAAAGGAAAGAGCCTTTTTAAACGGAATTGGGCAGATCTTCAAATCAGTGTTCGGCACGGCCCTAGACGAGGAAGTACAGGAGATAAAGAGGGAAATAACGATGCTAGAAGACAATGATGATGGATACAATAAAGTAATAGTCCAATTGAAGGATCAGTTGAAGGATACTGTCACTTCTGTAAATGAGATATCAGATCAGCTTACTAAAATACTGGAAAGTAATGAAAAAGCTGCGAGTAGGTTTTTAGAAATTGAAAATGGTATGATAATATCTGATTATATAAATTTAGTGTCTAGTTATGTAACATTAGTAAATAGGTTAAAAACCAGAGTGTACAACATCTTGTCAGAGACTAAAAATTTTAATACGCCCTACCTAGCCTATACTAAAGAGGCATTAATTCCATTTATTAATGATGCCCAAATTAAGCTTAAGTTAACTACCTTATTAGACATTAATTCTGAATTTTTAAAATTTTTGCATTTAACATGGACGACAGTAAGTCCAAACAACATGTATAGTATAATAACTATGATCCCCCTGACTGATGAACAAGTATTTCATACGTATCAATTGACACCGTTTCCCACACACTTGAGAAACAATCATATGGATAGGTTTATGTATACACCAAATTATGAGGTCTATTTCATCAATCAGAATACTTTCACTTACACTTACATGACTTTACAACATTTCAAACAATGTAAAACAATCAATCACTATCATGCTTGTCCACTCACTGATGCAATACTATCATTTGACATTACAAATTGCATTATAACATTACTGAACAATGGATCATTTAATAGACACAAACAATGTGAGTTTGAGAAAATAAACAATGACAACATATACACCAAACTCGTACAAGCACATTTATTTATAAGTGTATAAAAGCCTATACAAGGAGTTTTAAAGTGTACAGACGCCCCACAACAAGTAATATGGATAAGAGATTTACATGTCCTACCACCACAATGTAGTGTTAGAACAAATTACCAGACACTCATAAATCCCGCACACGTAAACTATAACACAACTTTTCATTACAGCGTCATTCAAAGAAGTGATATTAATGTTCACATCAATATAGAAGATCACTTATTACAAGGTACATTAAATAAATCAGCACATAGCAGAATTACAGGCTTAAAATGGAACACACAACTTGATCACATTAACGAAACAATTCTTCAACACAGACACGCTTTAAATAATTTACATGGTACTAAAATAGCTATAAGTGTTACTACTTTATTTCTATTTTTCGTAGTTTCTGACGTTCTTGTATTCTTCTTTTTTAGGTACAAGAAAATAAAGACTCGAGTTGCGAATATTGGACCGACGTATGAAATAATGCCGATACCTGATGACATCTCCAGAAGAGAGAGAGAGATGAGGAAAAAGCGCATAAACAGACGCATCAGTTATGTTAATATCATAAATAAACTGAAGAAAAGGCGTAGCGCTATGAGGTTGCCAACCCCTCATGATGAACCAGATCCGGATTACAGCTCTAACAGTATATACGTCCCAATGTATAACTGTAAAACCGGAGTAACAGTAGGTACAACGGTAGTAAATAATCATTCAGCAACGTCGACTCCAAATAGTATCCGCAACCCAAGGACTTCGCTTCCAGAGACCCCCATGTAAACCACAAATAATCCCAAATAATTAAAATAAAGATTAAATAACCAAATATTTAATGATATCTAATGATAAAATTCCCATATGATAAATACAAACAGATGATATTTTCCAAATATTTAAATTGTTATAAATGACATATATTTTTGTTCAGACTTTGTTTAAATGTAAACAGATGATATTTTCCCAATTTTTTAAATTGTTATAAATGACATAAATTTTGCTCAGATTTTTGCGAAGACTTGATTAAATATTTTCCCAAATACTTAATTACAATTTATTAAATATTTTAATAAATAAATGATAAATATTTTATTGATTATATAAATAAATAATAAAATGAACATTTTGTTGTATTAACTACTTGATATAAACATATATTTTAGGAATGATATTCAATAATTTTAATATTCAATTTTGAATTTTTAAATATTTAATATTTTAATATTTTAATTTCAATATTTTAACTTTGGACAATTTTAATATTTTCACATTTTTTATTTTTTTTATTTTTTATTTTTTATTTTTTATTTCTATTTGAATATTTTAATATTTCAATATTTCTAGATGTTTTTGTTTGAGTATTTTCAATAATCTTAACATTCGTAATAACTTCATATTAATATTTTAATAATGTTAAATTTTACAATTTTTGAATATTTTAATACTTTCACATTTTTATGAGTTTGCTCAGACGTAATAATTCTAACAAATTTTTATAACTTCATTTTTTGAATATTTTAAATATTTCAATTTATTTTTTTTTTTATTATTTTATTCTGAGAATTTCTTAATAATTATTTTTGGTAATTTCTTAATATTTTATTTTTTTTTAACTTTTCTAATCTAAATACTTTTAATAATCTCAATAATTTTTACAATTTTTTATATTTTTAATAATTTTTTAGTATTTTCAACATTAGTTAATTTTTTTTGTGTTTAGATACTCTAATATTTTACTTTTATTACTATTTTAATAACTTTGAAACTTTTTTTTTTTGAAAGGAAATTTCATATTGAATGATTAATTTAATAATTTTAATTTCTTATTGTTTTCACAATTTTTATTAAGTATATTATTTGGTAATATTTAGCATTTTAATGTATTATCAATTTTTGATTAATTTTTTTTTGAGAATTTTAATAATTTTTTATCACAATAATTTTCATTATTTACATAATTTTAGGATTTTAATGATTATATTTTATAATACGTAATATGAACAATTAATGCATATTTACAAGCCATATCACATTTTACACTATTTCCAGACATATTTCCAGCTTAGTTCCGCTAAAGGGGGGCCACCTGAAAGAAATTGCGAAACACAAATTCCATATTTTTCTTAAACAACAGGATACATATATTAAAAATTAATTTATATTTCACATTACAACACTATAGAATATTATAAACCAATTAGGAATTGAATTAAATCAAATTAATTATTTAATAATAATATGAACCAATAGGAATCCTATTTCAACATTTGGAATTCCCATTTCACAATTTTTTCATAATATAATGATTTTTATATATCTTTTCAATAACAAGTTCAGGATATGACATCTACATAAACATCCGAAAAACAGACTATTTAAAGCTAGGATTTAGCCCCAAGATCACTATTTAGAAAGCTCTTGAAAAGAACACAAAAACCATTAGGAAGAAAATTCACAAGTTTAATTTTGAAGGTGTTTACAGATAGCTGAAACTTTAGCTGAACAACGATTATAGTAGTAGTAAAAGGTATGGCATTCCCAAGAGTTTATTTAAAAAAAATTTCTGTAACAAACAAACGTGTTCAAAAAAAAATATATATATTTCCATTATTAATATTATTTCAAAAATATATTATTCTGAATTTTGATCTCAAAAAAATATATTTAAATCAAACTTTATTTTAGTAATTTTATGTTTGATTAAATTAAAACTTTACTTTATTATTATTAAATGAAAAATTGTCGTGATAAAATTGAAACTTTAGCTTTTATTCCAACTCCCATTATTTAGCCAAACTTTAGTATAATTGTATCCAAATACTCTATAACCATTTTTTTCATGCATTATTGTAATAATAATATAATAATAATAATAATAATAATAATAATAATAATAATAATAATAATAATAATAATAATATATAATAATAATAATAATAATAATAATAATAATAATAATAATAATAATAATAATAATAATAATAATAATAATAATAATAATAATAAAAATAAAAAAAGGTAATAATAATAGCACCTAGACGAATGCACTATCTATACAATTACACATACACATACGAAAAATAAGACAGTAAAAAAGACAATGTATTATTTGATGTACATATACATCTATGTATGCCAGTGTATATAACATACATGCGTATACATAAAAGTATATATGTGCGCGTATGAATATATTATATGTATGTATATATATGTGTATTACACAGGGTATATATATACATATATATATTAACATATATATATACTTATACTATATATATATATATATATATATATACTATATATTTGCCTCATAACATATATATATACAGATATATATATATATATATATATATATATATATATATATGCTTAAGTGTTTTTAATTATCAAATTTTATAAAATGTTTCAGTGTAATTGAGTTAGATCATAAAAACGTTTTCTGGGTCTTTCTCCTAAAGGTCCTACCTAAAAGGGTCCTTTCGTACTTCTTCTTAAACGGGTCCTCAACCCCAAGGTCCTACCTCTTACATGTCTTCATGTACGAGCCATAAACATTCAATAAATGACAATCGATAAAATTTTACTAATATAAAGAATAAACATTTATGTATTTGACTTCTACGTCAGTATCAGATTGACGGTGATAATAATAAGAACCGTTTGTAAAACGCTAAACAGAAAACGATTATACAAATATACTTTGTGATAAAGATTTAAAAACATTTATGATTTTCGTTTTAAATAAAAATTGTAGATATAAATAATTATATGTAAATTAGTTTATAAGGTAATAAAATAATAAATTGGACATCTATCTATATACCTTATAAATACCTAGGAAGCAAAACCCAGGAAATAGATACCTAGTAGAATATCTATTTTTTATTCACTAAAAACAGCAAAAAGGGTTACTTAAGGCCATAACTGTCAGAACTAAAATTTCGAACCCAAAAGATTGACATAGTCTACCAATCTTTCATTCTTACCACAAAAAGTCTTTCTAGAGAGATTCTACTATACTGACTAATTCTCTACCTTGAAAAATTTATATTAATAATAATCAGAGTTGAAACAAGGAACAAAGAAAATTAGTTCCCTCTGAATAAATTACTAAAGGCCTAATATACAAAGAACAGTAAACCCCAATTTTGCTCATATATATATATATATATACTATATATATATCTCATATAAATTGAGTATATGTGTGCACTGCTCTCTCTATATATATATATATATATATTTATATATATATATATATATCTATATATATATATATTGCTATAATATATATATATATATATATATATATATATATATATCTTATATTTATACTTTTATATATATATATATATAAAATATTAACCAATAACCTTCTTGTATATACTCATATAATAACTATAACATATATCCTTAACCATATATATATATATATATATATATATATATATATATATATATATATATCTCAACATATCTATATAACCTTATATATATATTGACTATTATTTTCTTGCTGCACTTGCCCAGGCAGATAGTGTGCACCCTACAGCCTCTCATCATTCACCTCCCTTCACCAACCCTCTGCCACCTCTCACCCCACTCATCCTGTAACACCCTACCTCTCCCTCATCCCTCCCTCCTCCAGCATCTCCTTTATTCCATCCACACTCCTTCTTGGTCTCCCCCTTCCCTCTCCTTCTGCTCTAACCACTCTCTGTTCTACTAGGCTAAGATGCTTACATACCATCTTAACATTCCTTCCGCTCTTCCCACCAACCCCTTTCTCCAATCACACATCTCTCCCTCACCACCTAACCTGTCTCTCATAACACTTTAACCCCCAAATAACTCTCTTCATCTCTTCAATATTCTGGACCTGGCATTCAAGCCCCACGTTTCACACAAAATTTAATCTTACAATTTTTAAATTTTTCAAAACACGTACTTATCTTAACTTTCTGTGATAAATCCCCCTTTTCTAAATTCTCTCAGATTGCCTGGGCTCCATCATTCTTCTCCAACTCTGCTCGTTTCTATCTCCCTCCTTCATCCTCCCCCTTACCCAAATCCATCCTAAATATCTAAAAATCTTCTTCAATACCCCCTAACTTTCAACACATACCCACTCCCTCTCTTTCCCTCCTCCTCAAACACTAACACTTTTCTCTTACCTGGGTTTATTTAAAGCCCCTTTTGTCCACACATTCTCTCAAACTCCCTCACCATCAGCCCTTCCACCTAACACCATACTAGAGACAGTATCGTCCATAAACAATATCTTCACTTCCCTTCTGTCATTCCCATTCATCAATTCCACCCCCTCCCTTCCCTCATAAATAAAAACATAACAAATTGAATAGGAATTGTAAATATAAGATTAAACTTTAACCACCCCAGCTCTCACTCTACCTCCCTCTAACACTCTCACACACATTCTACTATTCTTATAAAGGCCTATAATACCTTTACCTAAATTTTTTTCATTCTCTCAACACCCTCCACAATTCACCCCTCATCACTCTATCTTATGCTTTCTCTAAATCTAGCTTATACTTTCCCGCCTCTCTATACTTTTCTCCACAAGCATCTTTGGTGTGAACACTTGGCTCCCTAATCCTCCTTGTTCTTCCCCATTCTCCCAAACCTCTCACTCTCTCAATCAATATTCTCCCATACCTTCCACACTTAAAAGACATATACCTCTATAAAAAATTCCACATTCATCTATCCCTTTCCCTTATACGGTGGAACAACAAACCATCCTCCCAATCTGTTTTCTCTCCATTCCTCCAGCATATATTATATAATAAACTTCTCTTTTATACCTCCCTTCTGCAACATTTCCATTCTCACCATCAGACCTGCACGGACTTCCCTTTTACTCACAGCCCTAATAATTTCCTCATTTTGTATTTCATCCTCCCCCTCTCCCAATCTGCTCCCCATCCTCTACTACCTCTTTTGAATCTTCACTCCCTCCACACTTTAATTTCAATGATCCACTAAAATATACACACTCACTATCCTCTCCTCCTATCCACTCCCAATCTCCTCCCTTAATCCTCTCCCCCAGCCCCCTCAGCCTTCTTTCTTCCTTTTTTATTATTTTCTTAGGAACATCTTTATCTGATTCAAGAATTACTCTAGTCACTCTACTAATTCAAATGTTTGTCATTATATATTTCTTTCTTACAATTCTCCAATATTCCTCCTTCTCAATTCTCTAAACTCCTCTCTCCTGCTGACAAACTCACATATTGCACTCATTTTCAGCACTATACCATATCATTCACCTCCTCATTCCCTGTCCACTCCTTTTCCGTAGCACTTACACCCTTTTACTCATGCCTTCCCAGCTCTTCTACATGCTGCCTCTTTAAAATCTCTGCTCCCCCTCCACCTCCCACAATTCCGTCTCTCCATTCTCTCCTTCCATACCTCTCTAAACTCCCTCTTACACTCTGTCTCAGTTTTTCCACCTTTATCACTTCTACTCTCTCTTTTTCTCCTCTCTAACCCTTAACCTCCTCTCACCCTTATCAACAGCCACCAAATGGTGATCCACGATATCCCCCTCCCCCGCCTCACGTACATTTACATCAATAATCATATCCTTCCCATTTTACTAATCAACCCTCAGGGATGTTCATGAAATTATCTCTCTTCATATATATGATTTTCTTTAGACAAATCTTCCACTATCATTCTTCTTTCAACACACAACTCTAACAGACCTAACATTCCTCTCCCCCACCCCAAATGGATTCTATTATTCTTTCCACCTCCCTTCCCACTCACTGGGCAAATCTCAATGATAATTTTATCCATTTTACCCCGAAACTTTCCCAACACTCATTCAACTCACTCCCAAAATCTTTCTCTCTCCTCCTCCCTCAACTCCCATTCTTTGGTGCATGTGCTCATCCACACCCCAATTTCTTTCTTACCGTTATCGTACCGATCAGTTGGCTTACATCTTACCTTGTCCCTCTTCCTCTTAACTGTTTACCTTTCCTCTTAACCCTCGCTCTCTCAGTTCACACCCCTGATATCATACCTTGTATTTTCAGTCCATCCCTCTTTCCCTTCATGCACATCCAACCTTTTTCTTCAAGCAGTAACCCCACTTCTCCCTGCTTCAGATCTCCTCGTTTCCCTCGTTTCCGCCCACCCTAGTACCTCTCTCTCCCCATCTTACTTAACTATTTCTATACTTATAATCACTCAGGCTGCACATACTGGACTTTCCCCACAGAAGCACCAACACCAAATATACCCACTAATACATATGCTCCCGAAAGGTTAAAATCTTCTAGTTTTCTTCTTCTCGTGAGTTTCCCAACTAATTTGTCCAATTTATATTATCTTACCCCCTCATACGATCTGTTCTTTTCATTCTACCCTTGAGAAAACCACTTAAAATAAATATATACTATATACTCATATATATATATATATATAATATATATATATATATATATATATATATATATATATATATATATATATATATATATATATATATATATATATATTATTAAAAATAGAATTAAAAGTTACTATCAATGCTACACACGGGACTTGTTCGTGGCTAGCATGTAATTAATCGTGACGTCACAATTTCACAGAGCGTGAGCCAATCAGAGTGAGAATTATTTCTCTTAGTAAATATTTTCCAAATTTATATTTTTCTACATAAACTATTATATACTTCTACCAATCCACAGAATCCCTTCTTACAGTAAAATGATTGATTGACGTTTAAGTAAAATCGAAGTCGTGAAATGTTTAAAAACCCCAAGACGTCCTTCTTGACAAATCTCGTCGAGACGTTAATGATGATGAAGGATTACTTGTAGAATAGTTTACGGTCGCCAGGTTGACCAACATGTCAAAACTGAAGAAAACCTCTTAAAGACACTTGCAAGTCTTGAGTCACACAGACGACATTTCTTGGCGTCGTGAATGAGTAAATGAATCTTGCTCAATACTTATTTTGGTCAAATATATATTACAAACTTATATACAGTATAGTTGTATATTCCTGTCAATAGATTTTCAAAGATATTTTAAATAAATATATTACATATACGAAATACCTTCAATGCACAAAGCTCGTAGAATCACTTTATTAAAACAATAGTACAAACTAGTCCATTGGCGAAATTTGAAATGCTACACAGTTATATTGCAGTCTAGCATAAATGTTTTAAACGTGATGATTTAATTATTCAAATATATCATAAGTAAGCAATTATATAATTGCACTTTTAAGTATCACATAATTTCCTCTTAAGAATATTAAAAATGAAGATAGAAGCTAGAAAGAAAAAACAAGCTTTTACGATGGTGTTAGCTTGCGTCCACTTTGGCCGAAGAATAGCCAACCATATACTTTATATACTCTCCATATATATATATCATATATATATACTATATCATATATAATAACATATATATATATATATTTACAGTTATCACAACCCGCTCACAGGTAAAGCCCTATTCAAGGAGGAGTGTGCAAAAAATCAACAAAACTTCAGCTAACACTTAAATTACGCAGATATGAGCTGGTACGGGCCTTGGGATTGGGAGTTAAATTGATGAAACACAGAAGATGGAAGATTCCAGAACAGGTGGCAGGAAAAAACTTTTTTTGGCAGACTGATCTGGAGTTGCTAATATCAACACAAAACTCATGTGCCGACACAGCACCTTCATTTCTGAAAGGAGCGTCTTAAAATTAGGTGGCACATAATGAATGCCCTCAGGCACCCACCACTTGCAATTTTATAGAAGAGAATAAAAGCACCAACATCACTTCCCATAAAGATAAGAGGGGTCAGTGAACTGAAAAACGGACCAGTTTACCATGTCTTTTGCTGCCTGGCTCTGACCCTAATCTAAAAACCCGGGTGCAAACCCTGGGCCCGAAGATATAGAGCAGGCCCATACACTGCAAGGGGCGGATGAGACGCGCGCCAGCTGGTGCTGGCCAGAGGAAAAAGATCATAGTCAGAGAGGAACTCCGGATTTCTGTTTGGATGCCGTCCGTATCTTGCCTGTTATTGATGTAGTTTCCGAATATTTTAATTTATATTCTAGGCCAAGGATGTTTTATATTGTCAACAGGAGACAGCGAGAGAGGCCGTCGAAGAGATGGGGTGTCTTAAATTTGAAGAAGTTCAGGGTTCCGCAAAGGCCAAATTCTGAATTCCGACAACCACTATCACTGCCCCAGGATATATATATCAGCGAGAATAAAATCCGGAAGATTAAGACGAGAGGCAATTCTAGATGTAAGAAAGGGGCAGAGGTGAAATGAGTTGAAGAATGGCATGAAGGGTCGAGTCATCAATATATGATAAAGTAGATGTGCAGGTGAGAAGATGTTAAATTAAGTGGGAGATAAGACAGAACCCTGAGGAACACCACTATTGATAAGAAAAAGGAAGAAAGAGTGCCAATTTTAATCTGTGATATTAAGAACGTTTGAAAGAAAACTAGACATAAGCAAAGAGGAGGAAGCAAGGAGGGGAGCTTGGAGAGCAGTGACGCGTGTACCGGTCAATGCTTTGGATATGTCCAGCGCCACCGCACAAGTCTTCCCAGTTCCTAAGAGGAGAAAACCATAAATCGGTTAAATAGGAAGAGTATATCACCAAGTGAGCCTCAGCAAGCCGTGCTGGCAGAGTCCGGAAGAAGAGAGAATGAGATTCCAGATGATTAAAGAGTGAGGTTGAAGGTTTTCAAGTCTTGATAAGAACTATTTTAGGAAGCTGAGGGCGATCAGTAGTTGAAGGATAAAGGAGCAGCTGCCTTCTGAATAGGTTGGACGTATTGGGTGGCACCAGCACGGGAAAGTGTTAGTATTATGACATAGAGAATATAGTTGAACGGGGAGGAATGCAGTAAACACATTCCCTCAAAACTCGAGGAGGAATGCCATCCGGACCACCCGCCTTCCTAACGTTCATCGAGGAGGCCCTGCACCCGATCAAATGTAATCACAGGCAGGGGAAACCTGAGAGGAGAAGGTGGAGGAGGAGAATGCCAGAATCGTCCAGTTCAGAGGAAGAAACCCAGGAGGCCAGAAAGAAAATTATTTACTTCAGTTGGAAGTAGCAACCATCAGTCAGATAAGAGGAGGGGAAAGGCAGATTTACAAAAATTTGAGGTGTTTTTGTAAAGGGAGCTAGAAAAGTTTATCAATGGGAGAACCAGAGGAGAGTTTAAGCGCACCTTCAGTTCTGATGAAGCCCGCTTTTGCTCAGTATCCACTAAACGTTTCTCAGCTGGTGAAAAATTAAGAGAGTGGTAGGAGAACGAGAATTTTTCCACCCCAGTAAGCATTCTCTGGCTGAATGGCCCAGGAGCAGGCACACGATCGAACCATGGACAGGGGAGAGAGAAGATTGGTCTACAGAGAAGGAATAAGACCCTGCTCATCCAGTCAGCTTGTTAGCTCCCACCTTGGTGGCAGAAGCCGAAGCGTCAAACCAGAGTCAAAGCAGTCATTCGAATTATAGTTGCATGAAACGACATAAGGGCTGATCAAAGTGCCCGGCTTCTGCTGGGGCAGGATGGGCTGTTGGAGAGAAAGTAGTAAAAAGTTTTAGAGATATAAGGTTGTGGTCGAAGAAGATTTACCAATAGGAGCAGGAGGTGTATTTATAGAAGGACTAGTGGAATTGAAACATGGGTCAAATGTGTTCAAAGGGTGGTAGGGACGATCCAGATGTGTGTAGGTTCTTTGATTGGTGCTCAGATCTGCCGTTTAAAGAAGCTACCAGTCGTTCAGCTCCTCCACCTAAATCAGTACTAGAAGGGACCCCAAAGCATTTCAGTGTTTGTGTGCATTGAATCCCTAATGAAGAGGGACTATAATGTTGGATATTGAAAATATATAACAGTCATTTGAGAGGTAGTAAGATATTCAAGAAAGAGGTGAAAATCTGTTCCGTAAGTGTATTTGCAGGTGATATTGAGAAGTAGAAGAAGGAAGAAAGATTTTGAGCCACAGAGCATCAGAAGTTAGGAGATTCAGATTCTACGGGCGTCTTTACAGGCGGA
>JABUQX010066018.1:20000-38003 GCA_015478945.1 Trachelipus rathkii | reverse complement strand
GGCTGGGCTTCTTCCTTTCTTTGTCATATCTCTTCACTGCTTTTCTCTTGGGGCAAGATAAAGAAAGAATATATATATATTATATATATATATATATATATATATATATATATATATATATATATATATTAAGTTAGTTATACATATATATATATATATATATATATTATATATATATATTATTATTATTATTATATATATATGTTATTAGTTTTCTTTTATATCGTGAGAAGTAGTAAGATATATATATATATATATATATATATATATATATATTTATGTATATATATATATATATATATATATATATATATATATATATATATATATATATATAAGATATATATATATATATATATATATTATATATATATATATATACATATTATTATTATATATATACATATATTATATTATTATTATTATATATTATTATTGAATATATATATATATATATATATATATATATTATTATTATTATTATTATTACATATATATTGTTATTAAAGAGTTGAAGTAAGAAGAAGAAGATATATATATTGAGCATGTTATAAAGAAGATATATTATATATATTACATATATATATATATTATTATTATGTTGGTTGTTATTATATATATATATTATGTTATTATTATTATTATTATATATATATATATTTATATATTATTATTATATATTATTATTATTATTATTATTATTAAGTTATTATTATTATATATATATTACATATTACATATACATTATACATATTACGTACATATTATTTATTGTATGTATATGTTACATAGAAGAAGAAGAGTTATTATAGCATATATATATATATATATATATATATATATTATTATTTATATATATATATATATATATATATTATACATATATTATTAAGATATATATATATATATATATATATATATATATATATATATTATATATAAATATATATATATATATATATATATATATATATATATATATATATATATATATATATATATATATATATATATATATATATATATATATATATATATATATATAATTATATATATATTGGTGGGCCTCAAGAGGAGGAAGATTGAATACAGGAGGAAAAACAGATGAAGGCAAAGGATTTCCACAAGATAAAGTGTCTGAAAAATTAGGCACCACAACGAATGAGCCTTGAGTCTCCAATATTCACACAATATTCAAGCGAGAGCAAGGCACCTCCTGTGTTACGAGGGCGACGCCGTGGTGGAGGAATGCGAGAGGTTAATTCCCTCGAGCACCTGCCGTTGTAATACCTGTAGAAAATAAAAAGTGCGCCAATGTCACGTCGCATTGAAAGAGGGTCAATTGAGTCAGAAAGTAGGTAACAGTTTATAAATCTTTTGTTAGCCTCAACCATCCAAAGAAGAGGGAGTAATTCGAACCACCTCTACCAGAACAGTACTCTATACAGGCGGATTAGACCCTTTATATAATTGAAGTTAACCTTGTGAGCAGAAGAATACAGTCTACGCAATCTGAACAGGTTCCCAGCTTAGAGGCCACTTTTAGCAACCTGAAGTGATATGGGGTCTCCAAGACAATTCACTATTTATGTTCATTCCAAGAATGTTAATGTTGTTGACAGGTGAGGCGTTATAGCCGTCGAAGTTAATAAAAAGTTTGGAGGTGTTTTTGAGATTGAGATGTGAAGAAATTGAGTTTTTGAAGAGTTGATCTTCATTAGGTTGTGGTTACTCCACTGAGAAATCCCGACTAGATCAGCAAAAATTGAATCAGAGAGCTGTAGACGAAAGGCAATTCTGGATGCAAAAGAGGGGGCAGATTTGAAATGAGTGGAAGAATGAAGAGTTGAGTCATTGGCATAAGAGTGAACAAAGTTAGAAGTGCAGCTAAGAAGGTCGTTGATGAAAAGTAAGAATAAAGTTGGAGATAGAGCAGAACCTTGAGGAACACCACAATTGATAAGAAAGGAGGAAGAGTTCGCTCCATCATCAAGAGCCGAAATATAACGATCTGAAAGAAAACTAGACATGAGTAAGCAAAGAGAAGGAGGAACCAAAGAAAGCTTAGAGAGTAGTGACGCGTGCCATACCCGGTCGAAAGCCTTAGATATGTCAAGTGCCACCACACAAGACTTCCCATAGTCCCTAAGTTCAGAAGACCATAGATCAGTGAGATAGGAAAGTATGTCACCAGTTTACCCCGAACGTCGAAAGCCATACCGATGATCTGAAAAAAGGGAATGAGATTCCAGAAGATCTAGGAAATGAGAGTTAAGGAGAGTTTCAAAGATTTTAGACAGAATATAAGTCAGAGCTATAGGACGATAGTTAGAAGGATTCAGAGGTCAACCCTTTTCGGAATCGGCTGAATGACATCAGCGTGCTTCCACTGAGAAAAAGTTATTACTATTAAGGAACATAGAGAGTAGAGTTGAAGAGGACATGCGCCAGCTCAGAAGCACACTCCCTCAAAACACGGGGAGGAATGCCATCCGGGCCTCTGCGCTTCCTGACGTTCATTGAACTCAGAATCCCATACACCCGATCATAGGTAATGACAGGTAGAGACAGCTGGAAACACCTGAGAGGAAGCGATGGCAGAAAGAGGATGCCTTTGAAATTTTAAGAGTGGAATATATATATATATATATATATATATATATATATATATGTTATTACTATATATATATATATATATATATATATATATATATATATTATTATATATATATATATATATATATATATGTATATATATATATATATATATATATATATATATATATATATATATATATATATATATATATATATATATATATATATATATATATATATTTATATTTGTCTCCATGAATGTTATATGTTTAATATATATATATATATATATATATATTTGCTTGTATGGTCGGAATTTGATGAGAAGAGACAACATAAGCAGAAAGAATTATCCAATCATTTCAAGTCCTGCAAAATTTCAAAGCCAACATCAGAAAAAAAGTCTTTTCTCATTTCAGATGACTGTTGAAAATTCTAGGATCAAAAAAAATTTTTATCCGGATCATGAAAAAATCAATCATACATCAAAACAGATTGACCGAGATCATTAGCTAAATATAATAATAAAATAAATTCATAAACAAACGTGAAAATATAGGAAAAATTATAGAACAAACGCAGATAAGAAACAGAAACATTTATAAAAAAAAAAACAGAAAAAAGTAGCTAAAACGGCTAAAAAGTGTTAATATCAATATATAGTATATATGATATGTTATTATATATATATATAGATATATATGTTATATATATATTAGTATATATATATATATATATATATATATGTTATTGTTTGTTGTTGTTATATATATATATATATATATATATATATATATATATATATATATATATGTGTGTTAGTGTGTGTGTGTTATGTATATGTAAAAGTGTGGGTGTGGGTGTGGGTGTGTCAATATTGAGTTAAAGCCCTAATTCATGTTTTACCTTTCTATAAGAAAAGAAAGCTGGATCCAAACCAGGAACCTCTTCAGGAGAGTGAAAGGCTGAATAAAATCGTTCATCTCCCATTCCACTTCTTCGTTCGACCCAAGGCCCTGAGTTTTTGTCAGTGTCTGACGGAGGCTTTTCTGGCTGTTCGGCAGAATGGATGACGTCATCCCAAGAAGGATTCCTCCAAGAATTCGTTTCAGGGTTCGGAGTGACCTTGGCGTTTGACCATACCTGAAAGTATGTGAAATAGAAGGATATAAATTCTTTTCTAGGAATTGTTGACAGAAATAAGTACCCATACACACACACACACACACACACACACACACACTTACACACACACCTATACACACCCTCCCGCACACATACCACACATACACACACCCTCATACACACATACACATCTACACACACCACACTCACACATTCACACACTCACACACATATCTATCTATCTATATATATATATATATATATATATATATATATATATATAGTATATATAAATATATATATAAATATATATATATATATGAGCAGATATATATAGTTTAGTCCTATATAGCCGACACCTTTGGAAAAAAATGGGACGTTGCCAGATTATGCGATTAAATTGTTTGTCGTGCTCGAAATGATAGACGTAGGCGATCTTCTTTCTCCAATGTCCAAAAATGAGTAATCTCATCCAGTTATTTAATGCATTCAAAGCCTATTAAAGTCTGTAAAGGCAGATCCAATACATTCATGTCAGATTTAAATAATATCGTCAGACTATTTTATCATCTTTAGTATATTTAATTTTTTTATCCATTTATGAGTTCATGTCTATATTGAACGGAAGCTACTTTTTTAAAATAATTTTAAGCGGTTCAAATATATAATTATTATGTATATTTAAGTTTGTTAATTAAGTTATATAAGGTTATATATATATATATATATATATCGAGCTGAGCGCGCCTATAATTTTGGTGAGTGCGCCTGCGCCTATGCACCTATGCAATGCCGCCGGACCTAGTGCGCTTAGCGCCTGATGCGCTCATATATATTTTTTTTGTCATACATCAATGCGCCTTAGCGCCTGGCGCACCATGCGCCTTTTTAAATACTTTGCGCCTAAGTGACTTTTCGCCGGCTGTGAATACCTCTAAATTTATTTGCAAAGTAAAATCTGAGTAAGTGATAATAGAAGCATGCTTTCATAAGGAAGAAAACACATTTATTAATTTTTGTAATTAAAACACCGTAAACTAATATCTACACGTCCTCTTCCTCCTCCATGTCCTTGTGGTCCATGTTTTCCCCCAGGAGGTTCAGCACGAGCGCTGCAGAAGTTGAAAATTTTCAGACCCATATTTGCCAATTTTTTTTTATAGTTAAAAACTACTGAACAAGTTATATATATATATATATTATTAAGTTTTTAATATATTTTTATTACATATATAGTATATAAATATAGTTTCAAATATATTAATAGATAAGAAATACTGTTATATATATATATATATATATATATATATATATATATATATAAACGTTTTACACTGGTTTTTAGAATGATACAAGTTTGCCACGCTTCTAAGTTCTAACTTTTAAGGGTAAAAAAAATGCTTTGTTCCTGTTCATAGGCGCGGCTATAGGCGCAGAGAATTGACTGTGCGCCTTTGCTTAGTCCGCCTTTTTAAAAATTGTTGCGCCTATGCACCTTTGCGCCTACAAATTGATAGTGCCATAGGCGCATAGCAGGCGCATAGCATAGGCGCAACTCGGTGGCGCAACGCCCAGCTTCGATATATATATATATATATATATATATAGTAGTATAGTTATATATATATATATATATATATTTGGTATATATATATATATATATATATATATATATATATATATATATATATATAATTTTAGTTTTCCTAAAAATTAGTTTTCTTTGTAAAATTATAGCAGAAATACAATTTAATCGCATAATCTGGCAGCGTCCCATTTTTTTCCCAAAGGTGTCGGTATCTGGACCTTACATATATATATATATATATATATGGTTATATATAGGAATATATATATATATATATAAATATATATATATATATATATATATATATATATATATATATATATATTTATAAGGAAGAAAAACACATTTATTTATATTTTTAATTAAATATATATATATATGACATCTTCGGTAGGATCTTTCTCCTGTAAATTTTCTGGGGAGGGGGAAGTGATAAAATTAGGTTATTTTTAATTTTTTTCTATGTATATTATCGAGCAAAATCTACAAACGCTCATGGTGCCAGATGCATGTTTTTCTTTTTCTTTTTTTTTAAACAATGCAGTGAAATAAAAATTATAAATATAAAATGTTACATTAAGTGAGGTTATGATACGTTAGGTTATGTTTATTTACGTTAGTTTATATAGATTTAAACTTTAATATTTCTTTAATTAGCTTAACCGTTTGAAGTGTCTACAGCTATCTTTATGTTATTGGTTGCAACTCAAGTGGGTATAAAAATTTTTAATAAAAATACCATTTCGGTGAAAGATCCTACTGAATAGCTATATATATAGATATGAGCATATATATATATATATATATAGCAGCATATATATATATATATATATATATATATATGTATATAGTGATGCACATATATAAATGTTTATTTATATATATGTCCCCATATATATATATATATATGTTCTATTTAATATATATTTTTATATATATATATATATATATGAGTATATAGTATATATATATATATATATATATATATATATATATATATATATATATTTATATATATATATATATATATATATATATATATATATATATATATATTAGTGATGCACCGATACCATGGTATCGGTATCGGTATCGGTGGTATCGGTCGATTTTTGAGGTATCGGTATCGGTATCGGTATCGGGAATTTTGTGAGTAGTAGTATCGGTATCGGTATCGGCAAAATTTTGCCGATACCTTTAACCGATACCACACATTTTGCGTCTTTAAATTGATTTCGATATATATATATATATATATATATATATATATATATATATATATATATATATATATATATATATATATATATATATATATATATATATGCTGATTGTAATATATTTATTTTTATATATATCTAGTTATTATATATATATATATATATATATATATATATATATATCACGTACCATGTCCCGCATTGCTGAAGTGTGGTGTTGGTAGTTGAAAGGTTTTGAGCTTATCAACACCATTCACGGAAAGCTAGATTTGATAGAAGGATTTCTTCACCACATTGTTATCAGACGAAGAGAATTATGAATTTTCTTCCGATGACTCGACGACTACGCGAAGCACAGCTTCACTTTTCTTAATATTTAAAGTTTCAAATTTGTTCTTTTTTAATTTTGCATTTTATATATATATATATATATATATATATATATATATATATATATATATATATATATATATATATAGTAAGAAGACACACAATAAAAAATATATATATATATATATATATATATATATATATATATATATATATATATATATATATATATATATATATATATATCCGCAATTTGTCTGATAGTTTCTCTATCTATCTGACCTACTGTATGTTTATATAGGCGTTTTGGTTTTTTTTTGTGCTTACGAGCGTAAGAAATGCTCGAGTTTGCGTTCGTTTTTGTTAAACCGCAAAATCGTAAAAAATGCTTAACAAACGTAAGGAATTTCCTTAATTCTATAAGGTTGCTATTTCCTGTGATTGCGGAATTTAGCACGTTCTTACGAAAATGTGTAAACCAAAAAAATTACGGCGTGGTAAGCCCGTTTGAATTGATGAATATTTCATTCAATTAATTCAGCTTTAAATCTAATTTCTTCCAAATCGATAAACCATCACAATAGTTGATCAATTTTTTGTAATATAAACCATTTGTTATTAGTTTTATTTCTGTTTATCCGAAATCGACGAGCTCCATCACAACAGCGAAGGCCAATTCCAATTAATTTGCAAAATAAAAGTAAAACCCTGCAAGAAAATTGTGTCTGTTTTTGCACGAAATTCAGCAATTAGTACAGGCAATCAGGGAGTGCCAAAGAAGTCTTATGGATGCTAAGTGTATGTTTTTATATAAAAATATTCCAAATTTTTAAGTTCTTCACCTTTAAAAGCATTTTGAGAAGTATTTAAGAGATATACGGTGCCTATTGAGGTCATAGTGATCTCGGACAGCTAAATTCTCTGGTTGAGAGTTGGGGAGATTAGTTCGAAGGAAATGCCCATGCGTTTGAAGGCTCGCATCTTTAGTTGTAGGAAAGTTTGACCTACATAGTCGATGTTACAGTTGGCACATTTATATTTGTAAACGATGTGTGACCTCAAGTTCATGGGGATGCTTTTTTAATCTTAAAGAAACTGCCAATTGAGTTGTTGATAATAATATAAGATATAAGAAACTTGCATTGTGGAAAGTTTTTTGTTTAAGATATTTCAAATCTGAAAGTGAAAGATCATTGAAAGGGGTCCAATGCAGGGAAGCTGAGCATAAAAGAAGTTTAGGTCATCATATGCAGTAGTTTTAGGGCGATAAATGTTATCGAAGAAACGTGTAAACAAGTTTATCAAAAACGTTAGAGGGATAAAGGCCAAACTAGAAAAATTTCAGAGAAAGGGGATTTCTTCATGGAAAAACTTCCAATCATAGAACAAATAACAAAGGCTTGTGTATGCCGGACCTAGATTCGTACTTTATGATTAAAGGATAGGAAATGTTGCAAATTAGTTCCAGCAAAGTATTGCGGGCTTGCAGTGATAAGTAGAAGTAGCAAGTCCACTAATATTTTACATGGGACTAATTTCTTTAGTTCTATATCCTTTAATCATAATTTTAATAATACGAATCTTTTTCGGATGAAATGAATTTTCGTCTTTTCCTTGCTTTTAATTTTGACCGTTTTCTGTTTTTGTAATGTCATTTGTGCTTACGCTCGATAAGAAACGCTTTCACACAGTTTTAGTAGTAATTTCCTGTTTCAGGGTTCACACTTTCTGGAAAGGTCTGGAAAGTCAGGGAAGGTCAGGGAAAGGTTTTAAGATATGCTGAAAGTCAGGAAAATTCTAAAAAAGTCCGGGATTTTAAAATTTCAAACATATGAAGAATGATCCATGGACCAAGTTACATGTTTTGATATATTTTTTTCTCCTTACTGTATAATTGTGGAATGAGAGATGTATTTGATAAATGAATGAAAAGGATGGGCGAGCAACGACATCGTAAATTCAGAAATAATTGTTTCTTTCTTTGTTCCTCTTGTTTACTCTTAAATACTTGTCTTTATATTCTATGTTCGCAGAGGTTGTTCCAAGTTCATCCTTCTGGATTGAAGGTGATTGGTATATGGATGTGTTTTTAGACTGTATGACTTATGACTTAATCTGTTTATATCTTTTTTTTCTTTTTAGGATTTATACTTTTTTTTTTTTTTTTTTTTTTTTTTTTTTTTTTTTTTTTTTTTTTTTTTTTTTTTTTTGTTTGACGACGAAGTGATTTTGGATTTTTGTGCAGCTGACAGCCGAAAATCTCTCAACACCAAACCATTACAAAATGTTTCTGTTCAAACCAAAGATGTATTTCTAAAATGCAAACTGGCTTTTTTTAAAATGCTTTCCTTAGAACGTGAATCATTTTTATGAAAGTTCCAAACGTCAGACCCACTTGGTCCATTCCTGTTCACAGATTTACAATGTCTCGTACTAAATATTATGGAAAGATTTCTTAAGTCCAGTAAAATGCCTGCTACAACAACTAAGCTTTTTGTATTAGATTTACATGACAAAGACAATTTGCTTGATGTAAAAGGTATTAATCTTGGATTTCAAACAAAAAAAAACTTCTCAAAGAAGTCACTTTGAATGAAAGTAATATCCTAAAATTCAAACTTGAATGCCAGACTGTGCTAATCAAAATGACAGAAAAGATATTAGAAAGATGTCCTCTGAAGTACAAGCCTGTCCAAGGGCTCTCATCATTGGATCCTAGTATAATTTTTCATCAGCCAGAACAAGGGAAACAAAGATTTGTTAGAGGAATTGTACACCAATAACTGAATCACAGATTCTGTTGGTGATAAAGCAAAAAGCACAATACACTCTACTTTGCAGTGAAGCTCATTCTACCCTTGAATTAAAATTCAAAATATTTTTGGATGGTGACTGTCCTTCTAAGAGACTTGATGAATTTTTTTCTTCTATAGTACCTGGGAATCAATGTTATGCGGAATTGTGGCAAATTTTTAAATTAGAACTGATATTTTCCCATGGAAATGCGACAGTGGAAGGAGGGTTTTCTGTAAATAAAGCAATTTTAGTAGAGAATTTGAAAGAACATAGTCTGATTTCTCAAAGAACAGTGCACAATGCTATAAGATCTTATGAAAGTATTCATAAAGTTCCTATCACTCAAAAAATGTTGACAAATGTAAGAGCTGCCCATAGGAGATATGAAGAACATCTCAAAGAAAAAAGAAAATTATTCATACAGATCAATAAACTTGAAGAGCAGAGAAAGATGTTAAAACAAAGCTTTGACAGAAGAAGACGCTATAAAATCAAAAATTCAGATGCTTGAGAAGAAAAAGTTAACCTAAATCTCCCCATTTAGAACTTTTGTGATAACAGTGGACGTTATTCACCTAGGCTTTTAATGTAAGCTTTAAATTTATTTTCTTTTCGAATAAACCGTTTTACTTTTGGAAAAAAATTTGGTGTTGGACGGCTATGGGGAAGGTAAAGGCTCGATTACTAAAAAAAATATTTTTTAAATTCATCCATGATGATGAATAATTTTTAAAAGTAAATTTTCAATAATTTAATGTATGAACTGAGTAAATAGGCTGCAATAATGATTAATAGATATTTTATACGCCAAAAATAACGAACACGCTGGTCAGGGAAAATTTGCGAATTTGGCCAGGGATAGTCAGGGAATTCAAATTTAAAATTTCAGTGTGAACCCTGTGTTTGGTTTACTTTTGTTTTTAAACAATTGGAATCAGCTGTTGTGATGGAGCACGTGGTTTTGGAATAAACAGAAATAAAAAATAACAAATGATTTATATTACAAATAATGGATCAACTATTTGTGATGGAGTTTATCCATTTGGAAGAAATTAGATTTAAAGCTGATTTTATTGAATGAAACATTCACCAATTCAGACACCAAGCCGCCATCTTGTTTGTTTACATTTTTCGTAAGAACGTGCTTAAATTCGGCAAGCACGAGAAATAGCAACTTTACAGAATTAAGGAAATTCCTTATGTTTGGTGAGCATTTCTTGCGATTTTTCGGTAAGTTTGACAAAAACGAACGCAAACTCGAGCATTCTTACGTTTCATTAACCAGTGCTTCGATATATATATATATATAGTATAAGGAAAATAAATATATATATAATATATATATATATATATATATATATATATATATATATATATATATATATATATATATATATATATATATATATATATATATATATATATATATATATATATATATTAGGCCATATTTATAGGAGTAAAAGTATCGGTATCGGTATCGGGTATCGGCAAAAATTTCGGTATCGGTATCGGCATCGGTATCGGTAGTGAAAAAATTGTGAGTACTTGTATCGGTATCGGTATCGGACGAAAATTTTGGTATCGGTGCAACACTAATATATATATATATATATATATATATATATGTCTTATATATATTTGACCTCTATTTATATATATATATATATATATATATATATATATATATATATATATATATATATATATATATATATATATATATATGTTATTATATAGTAGTTATATATAGCGCTAGTATATAGCAGAGTTATATATATACAGAGACTCTATTTTTATTACATATTTTATTATTATTATTATTATTATTATAAATTTTATTAATATTAGTTATTATTATTATAAAATAAATACAAATATATTATAGTTAGTTATGCTATTGAGAAATTATTATTTTTTTGATTATATCTATTATTATATATATATATATATATTATTATTATATAAATATAGATAGATTATATATATAAATATGAATATATATATAAATTATTACATATATATATTATATATATTTATTATACATATATATACTATTTTTTTTTTTATTATTATATATTTTTATTATTATTATTTAAATATATATATATATATATATATATATATATATATATAGATATAGAGAAGTCACGCACATCAAAATATTCGAGTCTGTGAATTTAATGGTAAACGGATTAGGTCTATCTGCAACCGCTAGATAGCACCACAGGTATTACCTGCAACACACGTAAACGTCATTGTGATTGGCTGTGCTCCCATGACGTCTCAGTAGCGTAGAGTTCTTTGACGGGTGAGGATGCTGTTTTCCCAAGAGCAACGAGTGTTTATTCTTGAACAGTATTTAGCTTGTCGTTCATATGCACGTGTTAAAAAGCATGGGGATTTTCGGTAGACCATATTCGTGTGTTTTGGCTGTTCACGTATCCACTAAGATGAAACCACGCCTCATCCGTGAAGAAGACACGGTCAAGCTCTGCTATTCCACGATTGTCAACAAATGAGCGAAACCATCTGCAGTAGGCCATGCGCTTCTCTTTATCTGGTGTCTTCAATTCCTGAACACAGCGAACATGATATGCACGAAATTTTAACATCTTCATCGCTTTATGGGCACTTCCATATGACAACTGGGAGTTTACTGAAAGTCTCCGCAGGCTCTTTGTAGGCGAACGCAGCATCACTTTCCGAACCTCCGCCAGTTTAGCCGTAGTCAAAATGGTAGGTCTGCCGACTCTCTTCCTGTCAGCAACAGAACCGTTTTCCCGGAAACGGGCGATTAATCTCGTTATTGTTGAATTATTAGGCACTGCTGCATCCGGATATCTGTCACTAAATGCATTTTTAACACGTGTATATGAACGACAAGCTAAGTACTGTTCAAGAATAAACACTCGTTGCTCTTGGGAAAACAGCATCCTCACCCGTCAAAGAACTCTACGCTACTGAGACGTCATGGGAGCACAGCCAATCACAATGACGTTTACGTGTGTTGCAGGTAATACCTGTGGTGCTATCTAGTGGTTGCAGATAGACCTAATCCGTTTACCATTAAATTCACAGACTCGAATATTTTGATGTGCGCGACTTCTCGATCACTCTGTATATTATATTATTATATATTATTATTAAAAATATATATATATTATATATATATTATTGTTAATATATATATATTATATATATATATATATATATATATATATATACATATATATATATTATTTATTTATTTTTTTATTTTTTAGAGTTGTTCGTATTCGTATATATATATATTATATTATATATATTATATATATATATATATATATTATATATATATATATATATATACATATATAGTTATATATACATATATATATTATTTATATATATATATATATATATATATTATGCTACCCTATATATATTATATTATATATATTATTATATTTAAAATATATATTACTATATATATATATATATATATATATACATATATATATATATGTATATATATATATATATAAAGAAGATAAAGAAGATATATATATATATATATATATATAGTTATATTATTATTGTTATATATATATATATATATTATTATTATTATATATATATTATATATATATATAGTATATTTTGATATATATATATATATATATATATATATATATATATATATTGTACCTTTTGATTCTGATGAAGAAAGTTTGCTAGAGCTACTATATCAAAATCGTTATTCTTTTTGAGGGGTTCATCTATTAGTTTTTCATTTTTTATACCTGTTATAAAGGCTGCCTTTTCAGGGTATGTAGCAGATAGGGACTCTGGAGTGTCATCGAAAAGTAGATCTTCATTGTTTTCGACAAAAGGAATATCAGGAAACTCAAACGGTCCATATGGAATCTGGATAATCAATAGAAGGTATTGGAGAGTATTCAATACTTGGTGTATTTTCAGTTGAATTTAAACTTGAATCTGAAGTAATGAAGGTGCTAGTTTTCGTTGTAGATGAGATTAACGGCAGGGGAGAAATGCTAACACCGTCTATCTCATTCTCAGCATCTTCTGGAGTTTGTTTTTTAGGTGGATTTGTTGTTAGAGGGAATGGGGTATATTGCAAGTTGACAGATTCTCTTGGTGGGAGGGTTACCTTCGATCCTAAGGAAAATACTGGGTTTGTTAAGGAGCTTGTATCAGATGAGCTGTATGAGTTATCAGGATTCTTGATAAAATATTCTCCAGGATATACAGGTTTGTCTTCCTTCATAGCATCAGGAATATTTTCCTGTTTATTAAAGCCAAGCTTTCCTTCTACGTTTATTGACAGAGTTTCAACCTCATTATTTTCCTCATCAACATTTTCATCAAACTTGTCTGCAAGATTTGGAGGATCCATTACGTAGAATGGATCTGGCCTCAAGTGGAAATCTAACATTCTTAAATAATCATTAGGGATTTCACTCTCCTCGACGTCAATCTCGACTGTATTTATCTTTGTTCTTAGTTTTAAGAATTTTCTTCGGAAGTTGTAGAGCTGACATCATTGTTAACCTTTGTTTAGTTTGTGTTTTGTCAATTGCATTACCTGTTTCTTTGTAAAAACTTCAGCATTACATGTTTGACTTTTTACTGGCTCGTACTGCAAAAATACAGGTACCATATCCTGAGCTCCAGGAAGTTTATGTTAAATGCCGAACCTGTAAAATGTATGTTGGGGGAGTATTTTATACTATTTTGTATACTTCCTGTTCTAGTAGGAGTGGTGCCTGATGGATCAACTTCGATAAGACCTTTTCTAGTTTGTAGCACATATGGAAGTGATTTTCTTCCACCCTGTGGATTATAAAGATAATTTTGTGGTGTATCTAGGATTAAGGTAAGTATCAATTACCTCTTATAGAGTACTCACTCGTAAAGCCTGTATTTTTAATAACTCCTTCTTCGTCATAATATCCTGCACTAACGCTATAATTTGCAATACGCTAGCCCCAGACATCTCAGTTTCTGAGTTTTCGCTAGTATTACTTTTTAACTGAGCTCCAAGGAGTAGCAGAAGAAGTTGATAAGAAGAGTTTTCAATAATACTGAAAATACTAGTCATTGGCCGACTAGAGCTACAACTAATCGGATTTCTAACATCAATGACAAGCTAATCAGCCTGTAACGTATCCTACCATTATTATTAGGCTCACAGAACTAATTAACATTTTTGTATTTCATCACAAATAATTCTTCCTTTTCAAAAGGGCCATTTTCCTTTCCTTCTCAAGTCGATGGAATATAGGATTCTGTTGTCGCCTTCTCAATATCCTTGACCTAAGAAAAGTTACATCCACTCTCATACCTCCCATGACATCAGTATATTACTCTAGTCGATATAAATAAAAATCGACTTTGTAATCACAACTGCAAATCATCTAACTTCTCCAAAAACCCCCTTTCTGAATTCTTCTTCACTAATTGATAGTTGAATGTACAGTCGATTTTCAATATCTACTTCATAATTCCCATTTATCAAAAGTATTAACTGCTAAAGAATCAGGAATCTATTTTAGCTCTTTCAAAAATAATCTATTGGATAATTTAATTACAACTTTACTTCCGGGTTCTTTTATTTCAACCTTATTCATCATTTTCACAACAAGTAACAGCAAAATGTTTTGAAGCAAGTTTATTTTGTTTAGAGTTAAATAACGTTGCGACGGCAAGCAATATATTATTTTCTCCACTACACTATTCATTTTGTAGAATCTTCTATTAGCTCTTGCCTACATCCAGTACTTTAATTAACGAAAGTACTTTGTCACTTCCTGTCCTTTTCCAAATTGTCACTCTCACTGCTTGTCACCGCTCGATCATTGAACTTGTTCCTCATTGATTTCCATGGTAGAATTTCGTCTTTCGATTAATGCTTGCAAAGTCGTTATTTTTCTTCAAGCATTTATATTCTCCTTTTCATATTTTTATTTGCAGTTTCTTGGAAATTATACCGTTTTCTTTCCTTAAAAATTAATCTTGATCATTCAGAAAGGAAGAGGACTGGTGATTGAAGATCATAACTAGCCAGTTCTTTTTGCTCGGTTATCGATTCTTTTTCAGCATTATCATCACTGAATATTTTTAAGTAAATTAAAGTATAACCAGTTCTTCATGAGAGAAGAAAAATCTGTTATGGATTTTTTGATTCACTTTGTGTTTCATCAATTCTTCTTTTTCTTCCAATTTACTTCATTGGAAATGTCCTGAAAGGTTAGTTGATTCACGCTTGAGACAGTTGTTAACTGTACCTCAAGATCCATATTTGCATCATTGTTATCTTTTTCAAATAGTATTCTGAGAATTGTTTTCTCTGTTTGACTCACTAAAGAAGACAGGTTAAAAATGTTTGGCAAAATTATTTCATTAGTTTGCAATTACATCAGCTTTCGAAGCTTTTTCCAACTAAATTGTTTTCGTAAGGATGTTAATGAAACTTACTTTCGCTCACATGAATTTTTCCAGACTGTTAACCTTTTCAGTTGGCGGTCTTTCATTATTTTTGCTCTTCATTCCCTTTGTGAGTGCCCTTTCTTCCTCGTATGTATATAAATATGATCTCTAGCTTCACAATTCCTGTCTTTGTTTTCTTTAGCCTCGATTCTCAATTTATTTCTTTATAATATTTTCAAAAACTTAATTTTAAATCAATTGAGTCTATATCATTACCATGCAGGCATAGTTTCCAAGTAATATGAGGATTTCCCCTGTAGACGGGTGTTTGAGTAGTTGCCTCTTGAGATTTTAATTCGATATTAAATCTCTAAATTACTCTTCTTCTATGTAAAATCTCGGAATTTTTCCATCTCATTAAAATAGTCATATATTTCATCTAACTGAATTTGGATCAATAAACAATAAGAGTTTGTTTCCAGTCTGATTGTCTTGGAATGTTTCAAACTTCTGTTGTTAGTTTAGGAGAACTAATATTCATCACTACTTACTTGAACTATTGTTAGGCTCAGCTATGTTAAAATTCTTGAACAATTTCTGTACGTGTGACATTTCCAGGCATTTTCTGTTCTTGCGTCTATACTAGATGTTAATATAACTGAATCTGTACTTATCAGTTGCAGTGATTCTTCTTGCATTTAGCTTATAATCTAAACTGTTCAGGTATGTGGTTGCTTTCAAACCTCTGGCATAATTGCTGTTGAAGTGTCTTCTTTTTTATGTGATCGTAATTTAGCATATCAAGGAGTTCATGTGGTGTCCATTTATATCTTTTATCTTGGTAAACACAACTGTTCATCCAAAGAATCGTCAGAATCATCTGACTACTCAAGTTTATCATCATATTCTTCATTTAATGGCAAATAGTTTTGAGTTATCTGATATTTCATGTTGGAAAAATAGAGGTAGGTTGTTCAGTCTCGGTGAATCGTACGTAAGCGTCATTAGCTCTACTCGATATCAATTCCCGGCAAAGGTGTAATGATTTTCATTCTATATATTGTTCCGTAGTCGTTTCTTCAAGAAAATTTATTATTTTTGTGACGCTCATAAGTTTCGCCAAATTTTGTTCTTTAATTTTTTTTTTATTTCGCTCTCAGGAGATGGGACTCATTTCTTTTGGTCACTATCATTATGAAAAAATTCCAAGAATTAATCCTTCTTGATATGATTCGGTTAGTTATCTCTTCGTGTGCACTAAAACTCAGGCGAAGTTTCCTCCTTTTTGGATGTGGGTATTTGTTCTTGTTACATGTTCCATTCCTCTTCTGAATTTACTCATTCCACATCGAAATGTCCTCCTCTACAACATATGGAGTTGTTCTTGTACCATTGTTCCATTTCCTCATTCGCACGATTTACTCCACGTCAGTACTCCGGAGTGTCCTCCTTTACCGAAACATGTTTGGAGTTTGCTTATAGAATAACATGTTCCATTTCCTCTTCTGGAATTTTTACTCAGTAAGGTACTCGAAGTGTCCTTCACTTTAAACCCAAACATGTGGAGTTTGTTCTTGTACATGTTCCATTGTCCTACTTCCTCGAAAATTTACATCACGTCAAGTACTCGGAGTGCTCCCTCCTTTACCAACAACATGTGCGAGTGATTCCATTGTAATGGTCCATTTCCTGCTTCTGGAATTTTACTCCTCGTCGAGTACTCGAAGTGTTCCACTCCCTTTACAACATGTTGGAGTCTAAACACTGTTCTTGTACATGTTCCATTTCCTCTTCTGGATTTTACTCAATCTCAGACATGTAATCGAAGTTGTCTCCTTTCCCAACAAATGAGTTTGTTCCTTCTACATGTTTTATTTCGCTCTGAAATTTTACTCATGTCACTACTCGAAG
>JABUQX010066017.1:30000-35000 GCA_015478945.1 Trachelipus rathkii | reverse complement strand
GAATACCCCAAGGGTATACCGCACCGATGGCAGGAGTCGGGGTCTCTCGGCCTTCCGGGGAACTACGGGGTAGGACTAATTCCCCCCCTCCGGGGAGGGTCTCCGGAACCCCCGCTCTTTGGTATTTGGGTATCGGGGGTTCTCCACCCACCTCCCACAGGGTATGAAACATCCCGGGGTGTTCCCCCCCTCCGCCCGCCCCCTACATTGCCGTGTAATACCTTTACAAATAATATATATATATATATATATACTATGTCCCCTGCTCCTAAAAAAAAAAATAGCCAATATTTATTTATTTTATTTATTTATTTATTTATTATTACATTTTCTAACTAAAATTTTAGAAGGATTCCAAAAAAATGTCTTATTCCTTTTCGCTGTAAGCTATTGTGGTTTTTGAGATGATTTTTTTTTTTTTTTTACAATTTCCACTTACTAAAAATGTTTTCAAGTTCCAACAATGTGTTCCTTTTCCCTGTATCTATTGTAGTTGTAGTTTTAATAAAAAATTTGTAATTTTATATATATTTATATTTTATATATATATATATATATATATATATATATATATATATATATATATATATATATATATATATATATATATATATATTTATCTATGCTTACATGTGTGCTAAGTATATCTATTTCCACCATCGTTACCTAAACATATATATATATATGGGTCTATCCATTTTTTGCGTACCAAAATAATGGAAGTTGGCCGCTCGATAATTTTTGAAAACTTTTATATTTTGCATGGCGTTAATGTTATCCCTGGAAAGTTCAAAACCACCATTCGTTTTTGTAGATTTACTCTGGTTGTAACAGGGTGAGCCAAAATGTTTGACCAGGTGGAGCAAAATTTATCACTTAATAGAGGTAACATTTTAAGTCATATCTCCATATTGGTAATTCTTATACCAAATTTCATAGAGAGTGATTTGTTGAGGATACTTTAAGTACATTTGGCCTTTATGTTTTGGAAAATAATATTTCACCATGAAAATGAATCCGAAATATTGTTAAAAATCGAAGAAATTTCCATTTTCGTGGGTGTATTATTAAAAGAAGGAAATAATTTAACGCTATGAAATTTGGTGTGATGATACATACTGAAGTATGGTTTAACCTAAATCTTATTTGAAGTTTGGTGAATATTTTTAAAAAAATTTACAGGGTGTCCAAAAATCAATTTTTCGGAAAATCAGTAACTTTGAACCTTAATATCTCTGATGGGGTAAGTGCTAAAAATCTGAAAATTTCACACATTATACTACTACCATAGATGTTCCTTCACCTGCAATATTGACTTTGGTATTTGCTTGGTTTAAGAAATACAGCCCTTCAAAAATGCCAAAAAAAATTTTTTTTTTAAGTTGTGTTATGATACCTATTATTATAGTTATTATAGTTCAAGACAATACATAGACAAATGAAATAGTGTGGCATCAAGGAGAAATGAAAACAATGTTAAAAAAATTTAATTTTAAGGTTAATATACATAAGAATGTACCATTATATCTACTGTAAATGACAAAATTAACTAAATAACTTGAAAAATTTATCTATATATATATATATATATATATATATATATCTATATATATATATATATATATATATATATATATATATATATATATATATATATATATATATATATATATATATGTACCGTAGTCGGTACATAGTATAAAATTTATAAAGGATATATGTAAGTGCTACAAAGATTTCTGGTACACAGATATAAGAAATCTTGTACAAAGCAAGTCCTGTATGCGAAATAACTGTTTCATTCCTTTTTTTGTATTATCAAGGTCACCGAGGTGATTCTGTCACCAACGGCGTGCCATGGGGAGAGAGCCAGTTATGAAAAAGAGATCGGAGAGCCAACATCTTGACACTCTCTCGGTCCAAAAATTGATACTTTAATGGTAATCATATTTAAGGTATTTAAAAAGCAATTTATTTTTGAACAGTGAAATATCTTAATGTGTGTTCATGTAAAATAGTCATTAGACATAATTAATAAAGAAATAATTAAAGAAGCGTTTCGCTATTCCAAAACTATTTTATTATTTGCTATATCAAAGTGATCTCTTAAATAGGGCCAATTAATCATTATAGAGATCAAGCTTTGTACATATATATATATATATATATATATATAATAATAATAATATATAGATATAAAAATATATATATATATATATATATATATATATATATATATATATATATATATATATATATATTTCATGGGTATGGTTATAACATGAAAGAGCAGCTAAATGCCCAAAGATAATGGGTGTGCAGAGTATATACCAGTTTAGTAATATATAACATATCATATATGTATATATATATATATAATAATAATAATATAATAATATATATATATATATATATATATATATATATATATATATATATATATATATATAAAATATTATGCTGCTTTGTTTATTCATTACTGTCATAATCATACCTATAAATATGTATATATATATGTATATATATATATATAATATATATATATATATGATAATATATATATAACATATATATATATGTATGTAATATATATATATATATATATATATATATATAATAATATATATATATATATATATGTACAAAGCAGTCTCTATAATGATTGGTGGTACCTATTTGAGGTCACTGATATGGCAAGTAATAAAATAGTTTTGAATAACGAGCAACTTCTGTATTCTTTGTGTCTGTATTTATTTATGGTTTTGATAGATATTTCATGTTCAACTTATTACCATTAAAGCTATTTTTTGCTGGCGGTAGTGATGACAGCACACAGACTGCTTTAACCCTGAGACTCTTGCTGTCTATATTATAACATACTTATACTGACTTTATATATATATATATATATATCTACATATATATACTATATATATATATAGATAAATTTTTCAAGTTATTTAGTTAATTTTGTCATTTACAGTAGATATAATGGTACATTCTTATGTATATTAACCTTAAAATTAAATTTTTTTAACATTGTTTTCATTTCTCCTTGATGCCACACTATTTCATTTGTCTATGTATTGTCTTGAACTATAATAACTATAATAATAGGTATCATAACACAACTTAAAATTTTTTTTTTTTTTTTGGCATTTTTGAAGGGCTGTATTTCTTAAACCAAGCAAATACCAAAGTCAATATTGCAGGTGAAGGAACATCTATGGTAGTAGTATAATGTGTGAAAATTTCAGATTTTTAGCACTTACCCCATCAGAGATATTAAGGTTCAAAGTTACCGATTTTCCGAAAAATTGATTTTTGGACACCCTGTAAATTTTTTTAAAAATATTCACCAAACTTCAAATAAGATTTAGGTTAAACCATACTTCAGTATGTATCATCACACCAAATTTCATAGCGTTAAATTATTTCCTTCTTTTAATAATACACCCACGAAAATGGAAATTTCTTCGATTTTTAACAATTTTTCGGATTCATTTTCATGGTGAAATATTATTTTCCCAAAAAAAAACATAAAAGGCCAAATGTACCTTAAAGTATCCCTAACAAATCACTCTCTATGAAATTTGGTATAAGAATTACCAATATGGAGATATGACTTAAAATGTTACCTCTAATAAGTGATAAATTTTGCTCCACCTGGTCAAACATTTTGGCTCACCCTGTTACAACCAGAGTAAATCTACAAAAACGAATGGTGGTTCTGAACTCTCCAGGGATAACATTAACTCCATGCAAAATATAAAAGTTTTCAAAAATTATCGAGCGGCCAACTTCCATTATTTTGGTACGCAAAAAATGGATAGACCCTATATTGGAATGTCTGTGTGTAAATGTCTCATGTTCTCTGTACATTCTCATATTATTAGGAGCTCTGTAAGCCTATTATTATTTTTCAGTTAGGTTTTAATTAAAGTCGTCTGACGTCACTACGTCACTCACCTTCTCCCCCCCCCCCCACCACCACCTCCTAATTTCAAAATATTTGATGGGAATTATCTGAAGAAGTAACCAGGGATCAGGGAGGTTTGGAGATCGGGAAAGATTTTTTTTTGGTGGGGCTGAAGCCACATGGAGCAGAAGCCCGAGGGGGAGGAGGAGCCATTCTTTTAAAAATAATTGAGACGAAGCTGCATGGCAAAAAATTACAATCTCTGCAACCCTCGGAGCATCAATAAGAAATTTGTAATAAATAAATAAATTTATTAATTAAATTCACACTAAATATTAATTAATTAATACTTCAGTCCAAATCTCTCTCTCTCTCTCTCTCTCTCTCTCTCTCTCTCTCTCTCTCTCTCTCTCTCTCTCTCTCTCTCTCTCTCTCTCTCTCTCTCTCTCTCGTAATAAATATAAATAAATTTGGCAATTTTTCACACTAAATGATTTTAGTGCAGTAGGGTCATTCCAAATCTCTCTCTCTCTCTCTCTCTCTCTCTCTCTCTCTCTCTCTCTCTCTCTCTCTCTCTCTCTCTCTCTCTCTTTGCTGGAGTTTTTTTTTTTATCTGTTAATAAGTAATTTTAGGAATTACAATATTAGGGTTTTAACTAATTTTAAATTTCTCCCAAATAGAAAATCAAATAAATTTTAATTAATTTTTGAATCTAAATCTTACTTGGAAAAAAAAAAATTTACATTTAAAAAAGAAAAAAAAAATTAACTGGAATTCTAATCTAAAATTTGGACTTTTAGGAAGGATTTTAAAACTGTTTTAGTTTAAAATAATAATAATAATAATAATAATAATAATTAAATAATAAAAAATAATAATAATAATAATAATAATAATAATAATAAAAATAATAATAATAATAATAATAATAATAATAATAATAATAATAATAATAATAATAATAATAATAATAATAATAATAATAATAATAATAATAATAATAATAATAATAATAATAATAATAATAATAATAAAAGTTATGTTACTTGATTTTAGAAAAAAACAATCTACATTGGGAAG
>JABUQX010066017.1:17500-22500 GCA_015478945.1 Trachelipus rathkii | reverse complement strand
CACGGTAATCATCAATCTACACAACTCCCTTCAGGAGAGGTCGCGGTAATCATCAATCTACACAACTCCCTTCAGAAGAGGTCGAGCGAATAATCAGTCTGCACAGTCTGATTTAATCTCTGTCCAACTCTCTGAACACAGATTTAACGTCTAAACTAATTTACATGTTAACAACTACTGATAAAGTCCGGAGCACAATTCCTTTTTCTATTTTCCCTTCTTCTTCTTCTTCTTCTTCTTCTTCTTCTTCTTCTTCTTCTTCTTCTTCTTCTTCTTCTCACTTAAAACACTTTCAAAGCTAGTATGGAGTGTAGGCTAGCGTCGGCCTCTGATTGTTCCAATTTTATTTTTAACTAATCAACTTTGGTTCATTTATATGGGCCTTTGACATTTACCACAGGATATATATATATATATATATATATATATATATATATATATATATATATATATATATATATATATATATATATATATATATATATATATATATATATATATATATATATATATATGAAGGTATCTGTGAGTTTGTGTGTGTAGGTGTGCGAGTGTGCGTAGGTGTGTGGAGCGTATGTGTGTGTGTGGTGGAGCAATCTCAAGTCATGGGGCAAAGGTTCGATCCTTAGTCTGAATCCTAGGTAGAAATTACCATGAGTAGTTTCGCTTATAGAATAGGGCAATGACGTTAAGTTGCAACTAATATATATATATATATATATATATATATATATATATATATATATATATATATATATATATATATATATATATATATATATATATATATATATATATATATATATATATATATATATATATATATATATATATATATACATGGTGATTTACAATAAACTCGGAGGGCTGATAGAGCAAACGATAAGGAACATTTATTGTTAAATAAGCTATGTTGTATGACGCTTCGTTTCAAAGTTACGGATGATGTAAGGTAAACCAGATGTTGTTTGACGCTTCGTTACTTCGTAACCGGAGATTTTGGGTATTCTAATGTTATGTATGTGTGCGTGCGTACATCTGTGTACTCCGAAGGTTGATAGAGGTAACAATAAGGATATTTTGTTAAACAACGTATGTGTTTTGTATCATGTCGGTTAACTCGGGAAGAGTGTAGTGATCCATTCGTAATCGATGCCTACACTGTACTGAATCAACGATGAATTGGGCAAGGCAAAGGTTGTCATGTTTTCGAAGGACGTTAAGCGTACACACATGTATGCACGCACAAACACATTAAAATTGAGTAACCTAAATCGTCGGTAACCTACATGCGACGCGTCACACAACATAAACTAGTGTACCTTTAATCGTCCGTAACTTTGAAACGAAGCGTCATACAACATAGGTTATTTAACAATAAATGTTCCTTATCGTTTGCTCTATCAGCCCTCCGAGTTTCTACGCAACAGATTTTATAATATATATTATTAAGATATGATATATACATATATATATATACATATATATATATATATATGATATATATATTATTATAGATTTTATAATACATATACTATATATATATATATATATATATATATATATATATATATATATATATATATATATATATATATATATATATATATATATATATATATATATATATATATATATCTATATATATATATATATATAGATATATATTATATATATATATATATATATATATATATATATATATATATATATATATATATATATATATATATATATATATATATATATATATATATATATATATATATATATATATATTAGTGATAGAACGATTAAGAATTTTTGAAAATGACGATGATGATTATAGTAAATCTTGACCATGACGATTAATTGAAAAAGTGTATTTTAAAAATTTCTATTACTTTAATAAATTTAACAAATTTATATAGTAAGGGAGAATTAAATTGTGTTCACTTTATTAATATTTAAATGTGTAAATATCTTAATAACAGCATTAAAACATAGAAAGTTTCCCTGTTATTCATTAACATCTTGGTTTTGTTTCTAATTTCTATATAATAATAATAAGGAATTATATATAAGGAGTAAAAAAGAAATACTAAAAGATGCATACGTAGGAGAAAAAAGGAGATAAATGAACACTTTGGAAGGAGGATGAATGGGGACTTACAAGGGAATAGGAAGATCTTTTTGATAGAAGAGCGAAAGGTTAAGAATGAGAATGAGGGGAATCTGCTTAGAATGATGAAAAGGGGTGGTGCAATCGTAACTGATAAAATGGATGTGAGGAGAGTGTGGAGTGAACACTTTGAAAACCTGCATAACATTGGCAGTAATGAAGAGGTGATAATGAATGTGTTTGGGTTTAATGGTGCAAGAAGCAATAGGTATTTTGGGGATGAGGTCATTAGTAAGGAGGAGGTAATGGGTAGAGTGAGAAAGTTGGAGAATGGTAATTCTGCAGGTATAGATGAAAATACTAGTGAAATGATCAAGAACGAAGGCGAGATGGTGATTGATTGGATTTGGAAGTTGTGAAACAAAGCCTTTATGGAGGGTATAGTTCCGAGGTATTGGAGGAGAGCAGTAATAGTACCCTTATGCAAAGTTAAGGGAGATAAGGGTAACTGTAGGAATTATAGGGGAATTAGTTTATTGAATGCTGTAGGGAAAATATATGCTGAAAACTGAAGAGTGACTGAAGGACTGACTGATTGGTGAAGAAAAAGGTGCGTTTAAAAGTGGTAGAGGATGGGTGGATCAAATCTTTACATTGAAACAAATGATTGCGAAAATGAGAGAAAAAAAGAATAAATTGTATTTAGGTTTTGTGGATTTGCAACAGGCGAATAATAGGGTTAAAATTAATATTAATAGGGGAGTGAGGCAGGGATGTGTTATGCCTACATAGTTATTCAATTTGTATTCGGATGGGGTTATGAAAGAATTAGAGGTGGGGGTGGCAGGGGATCTGTTAGAATGATATAGAATGGGAGATAGTGGAGGGTGCCCTACCTATTATATGCAGATGATTTGGTTTTGTGTGGTGAATCTAACGATAGTTTAAGAGGATTGGCAGAGAAATTTGGCAGGCTGTGTAAAAGGAAGGGTTTGAAAGTAAACGTAGATCAGAGTAAGGTTATGGCTGTGAGTGAGGACAGTCCTTGGTGTGAAGTTATGTTTAAATATTTAGGATATATGCTGGATGAAAAGAGAACGGATGATGCAGAGTGTAGTAGGAAAGTTGTGAATGGCAGGGAAGTGGCTGGTGCAATTTAATTGTTGGTGGATGTAAAGGGACTAAGTCTTGAGTGCGCTAGGGTCTTACATGAGGGTATGTTGTTACTTGTGTTAATGTATAGTAGTGAGACTATGGTCTGGAATAAGAGGTATAGATCTAAAATGCAAGATGTTCAGATGGACAATTTTAGGAGCGCGTTAGGTGTGAGAAGAATTGATTAAATGAGGAATGATCGTATTAGATAGTTGTGTGGTCATGTGGTGTAAAGAAAGGGGTAAATGAGAAAATAAATAAAAGTACGTTGAGAGGTGTGAATGATAGTCGGTTGGTTAAGCGGGTGTATAGTGGTGAGTGTGGTGAGTGTGCTGGGAATTGACCGGCTGGGAATCGACCGTCTGGGAGACCGAAGGAAAAGTGGATTGAGTCATTAAAGGAATGCCTGGAGGAGAGAAATGCGAGTTTGGCAGAGGCGGAAAGAAATGTGCATAATAGGAGTGAATGGCGGGGTTTGTGAGGAGGTATGTTTGTGGTTCATCTGGGCCAAAGGATGAACCCTACATTGACGAGATGCCATAGTGAGGGTCCATCGCGGTCCCTTGAAGCTCTAGGGTGGATTTTCTGACTGCGACGAGTTCTCACTAAAAGGTATAAAGGGGCGGTAAGGCTGGGCTTTCTTTTCTACTTGCGTCATTTTCTTCTATTGCTTTTCTGTTTCCAGAGCAAGCTAAGCACCTTACCCCCAGCCATGGGGAGAGAAAGTGGTTGAATAATAATAATAATAATGATGATGATGATGATATTATTATGATATTATTATGATATTATTATGATATTATTATGATATTATTATGATATTATTATGATATTATTATGAGATGATGATGATGATGATGATGATGATGATGATGATGATGATGATGATGATGATGATGATGATGATGATGATGATGATGATGATGATGATGATGATGATGATGATGATGATGATGATAATGATAATGATAATGATAATGATAATGATAATGATAATGATAATGATAATGATGATGATGATGATGATGACGATGATGATGATGATGATGATGATGATGATGATGATGATGATGATGATGATGATGATGATGATGATGATGATGATGATGATGATGATGATGATGATAATAATAATAATAATAATAATAATAATAATAATAATAATAATAATAATAATAATAATAATAATAATAATAATAATAATAATAATAATAATAATAATAATAATAATAATAATAATAATAATTTCTCTTGAGTAATAATAAGGATTTATTTAATATTAAAATCATTCATGCTCCTTATATTTCAACTTAATATTTTATGTAATTTTAATATATAGTAAGTATCTTCAAAACATTGATTTTAAAAATTTTAATATGTGAGAACATGGACAGACATACAAAATTCTAGTACTTTAAATTTAGAGCTTTTAAATTATGATACAGAAACAAACTCTTTCTCCAGTTTCTGGTGCAATATTTCCTCACTTAATCGGCAAAATAATCACAGAAAATTGAAAAATATGCCGATTTTGCCGATAACGATTAATCGTCCCATCACTAATATATATATATATATATATATATATATATATATATATATATTTATATATATATATATGTATTATATATTGTATCAATATATATATATATATATATATATATATATATATATATATATATATAAATATATATATATATTTATATATATATATATATATATATATATATATATATATATATAT
>JABUQX010066017.1:0-5000 GCA_015478945.1 Trachelipus rathkii | reverse complement strand
CTTTCAATAAAATATCATAGTAAAGTGTAATAGTTTACCGGAATTAAAGCAGTAAATCAGTAAATCAAACCACGTTCCCCTCCCTGCCCCCCTCCCTACCCATCCCGCCCATGACCTTTTGATCTATTGATCTAATATTCAGGTCACATATCGAGTATCAATTCGGGATAAACATAAGTAGCAAAATAAGTTTTTTATACTACCAACGATATATGAAGTAACATTGTTTTCAACATTAATAAATCTAACATAGCATTACCAGAACTAAGAACATAATGAGCAATGACAAAACCTAACACACCTTACGCACGAATAAACTACTAACATTAACAAAGTTCCATACTAACAACAGTAAAGTACCTAGCACAGCGTACAAAACGTAAGCTATTCATACTTTTTTTCAAGCATATTCCTAACATATCAATGTTAATTTTACATTAAACACTATTGATTTACGTCGCATTTCGAGTATCATTTCGGATAACATAACACAAAAATAGTTCTTTATAATACTAACCAGCGAATATATGCTTAACCAACAATGTTTTCACATTAATAAGCTAACATAGCATCATATGGACTAAGAAAATAATGTTACAACGACAAAACCTAACACAACTTTAACGCTGAAATAATACCGTTTAACCATCACAAAGTTTCACCACTTAATACCAGTAAAGTAACAAACATGCATACAACACGTAACCTATCATACTTTTTCCAAGCATATCTCTAACATATAAGTTAATTTTACATTGACACTAATATTTAAACAAAAATTTTATCATAACCTTTCTATTATCATACAAACCTCGAATAACTGTAAACATAACAACGTTTTTATCCAAAAATAACATAAAATAAGTTCTTTGATAAAATATCATAGTAAAATTTAATAGTTTACTGATTTTAAAGCAGTAATCAGTAAATGCAGTAAATCAAACGTCATCAACCCCTCCCCACCCTCCCACTATGACCTTTTTGATCTATTGATGCTATTGATTCATGTCATATTTTCGAGTATCATTTCGACTTAACATAACACAAAAAATAAGTTCTTTATAATACTTAACCAACGAATAATATGCTAACGTAACAAAGTTTTTTACATTAATAAAGTAACATTAACCATAACCTGACTAAGAATATAGTGTACAACGACAAACCTAACACACCAACTAACGTACGAATAAACTCTTAACATTAACAAAGTTCCGCAACTTAACAACATAAAGTAACTAATACTTCGTAACAAAACGTAACCTATTCAAACTTTTTCAAGCATATCTTCTAACATATCAATGTTAATTTTACATAACATCGTAATTTTTTAACAAAAATTTAGCATATCCTGTCTAATCATCATACTGGACAACGAATATACTGCTAATGTACCAAAATTTTTAGCATCAACATTCGTATATTTAAAAATTCATCATAACCTCGTCTAACTATCATAATCCCCAACGAATAATTGCAAGCATAACAAAGTGTTAACCAAACAAACATAAAAATAAAATTTTTTTATCCTGCATAACATAAAAATAAGTTCTTTGGAATAAAATATCACAGTTAGCGTAATAGTTTACGTTTACTTTGATTAAAGTTGTAAATCGTAAATCAGTAAATCAACCACCCTTCTTGCAGTCCCCTACCCACCCATACGCTTCATGATCTATTGAACTATTGATTCAAGTCATCATTTCGAGTATCATTTGGATATAACATAACAAAATAAGTTCTTTATATACTGACCTACCAATATATATGCTTTCGCAACAAAGTTTTAGCATCAATGAAGCTAACATATCTACAACCTGAAACTAAGAATATAATGTACAAATGCAACCTAACATACGCTCGCGTATGAATAATTCGCTAACATCCTGAAAATTCCCTACATATCAAAGGTAAATAGCTAACAGGTCATACAATACTCGATATGTTTCCCTCTTTCCGCTATAAAGCAAGGTAAGAAGGTATTATCTAATCAAAACCCCTTAACAAAGTGAACCATGTATCATAGATATCAGCATCTTGAACAATGAAATGACACTATCTTCATCAAAATGTCACTCTTCTCGAGTATAACATCATTTGAACTATGAATAAACGTAGACATTAGCAAAATATCTTGGGCAAACCTAACATTACTCAACAAAAAAACTTAACCTAGACTCACGTTTCTAACACATCATCGTCAGTTAACACAGTTATATCTTACAAAACTCATCATTTCTCTAACAAATCAGTGTTAATTTCACACTGTCATAGTAATATTTAACATAACATACCTAACTTACGAATAAACAGTTTTCATTAATCAAGAGTATCTATAGCAACACATCACCTCCCGAGAGAAAACCCAAGGGGATGCGCCCCTTGAAAGGGTGTGAATCCTGAGAGGGGGGATCACCCCGAAGGGGTGTAAGCGGGTTTTGGGCCTCAAATATTCATAGTTCAGATGATGCTAAGTAAGCTTTATTAATGTGAAAACTTTGTTACGTTAGCATATCTTCGTTGATCAGTGTATAAAGAATGTTTTTATGTTATGTTTATCCAAAATGATACTCGAAATGTGAGTTGAATCAATAGATCAATAGATCAATAGATCAATAGATCAATAGATGATGTGGGCAGTGTGGTATGGCCGGTTTGATTTACTGATTTACAGATTTAGGGTATGTAAAACATGATAATTTTAGTAAAAATATGACCTGAATCAATAGATCAATAGATCATGGTTGGACAGGAGTGTAGGTTAGGTGGTTTGATTTACTGATTTACTGATTTAGGGTATGTAAAACATGACAATTTTACTAAAAATATGACTTGAATCAATAGATCAATAGATCACGGAAGGGGTGAGGTGTGTAGTTTGATTTACTGATTTACTGCTTTAGGGTATGTAAAACATAACAATTTTAGTAAAAAATATTTGAATCAATAGATCAATATCTCAATATATCAACAGATCAATAGATCAATAGATCACGGAAGGGGTGAGGTGGGCAGTTTGATTTGCTGATTTACTGATTTACTGCTTTAGGGTATGTAAAAACGTAAATTTGTAAGTTATAAACTTAAAAAGAATAAAAAAATTCAAAAAATTTTTTTTAAATTTTTTTTAAATTTTTTTAATTAAATTTTATATTTTATATTTTTTTTAAAAAAATTTATTTAAATTTTTTTTAATTTTTTGTTTTAATTTTTAAATTTGTTTTTAATTTTTTTTTCTTTTCTGTATCGAGGATACATCATAAGAAAGATGTGCCAAGTTTCGTCGTTCTATGTCAATATTTCAGGCTTAGGGGGCCGGAGACCCCCTTTGGGTGTGTACGGTTATTTAACCCCATATACGATGTGGGTACCTCATATGAAGGGGATATACCGAGTTTTATCGTTCTACGTCGCTATTCTAGGTTTGGGGAGCCAGCATCCCCCCATGGGGATGCATGGTCATGTAACCTCGTTAACAGTGAGCTTACGTTATCCCCAAACGGGGTATTAAGTTTGACAGATATACCATGTCTCAAACTCTAGCCAGAGCGTGGTGCGAAACGGTACGGTGCGGTGCAGTGCAGTGCGGTGCGGTGCAGAGCGGAGCAATGCGGGAAGATGCCGAAGGACACGCAGAAGGGTTTAAAAAACAACTCAGAAGCACTTCTTCGACGTAATAATAATAATAATAATAATAATAATAATAATAATAATAATAATAATAATAATAATAATAATAATAATAATAATAATAATAATAATAATAATAATAATAATAATAATAATAATAGAAAGATGTGCCAAGTTTCTTCGTTCTATGTCAATATTTCAGGCTTCGGGGGAAGGAGACCCCCCTTTGGGTGTGTACGGTTATTTAACCCCATATACGATGTGGGTACCTTATATGAAGGGGATATACCGAGTTTCATTGTTCTTCGTCGCTATTCTAGGTTTGGCGGGGCAGCATCTCCCCATGGGGATGCATAGTCATGTAACCTCGTTAACAGTGAGCTTACGTTATCCCCAAACGGGGTCTGTCTGTCTGACTGGTGCTTGATCTTGCCCATAGGCCTAATCTCCACGCGCTCGGAACACACAACAAGGGCGTAGCGGCTATGCTCTAAGAGGGGACTACCCCCTATATACATCCTAGCGACTTGAAATTTCGCGTGTATCGAGCATAACATATACATAGAACATATACCAAGTTTGAAACCGATACCTCTTATACTTTTTGAGAAATCGCTGGTAGATCCCAAACTGTTCTATTACTACTATACATATATATATATATATATATATATATATATATATATATATATATATTATATATACTATATATATATATATATATATAATATATATATATAATTATATATATATATATATATATATATATTTGGGCATTGAGAACATTATTGTTTTTAATGCCTCAAAAATTCAGTTCCTTCACCTTACTGAACAAGCGTCTAAGAGGTTGGGTGGGTGTTCTGAGGGGCCTTCGGAATTTCTTCATACCGCCCCAGTTGCTTGGGTGGTTCCACTCACATAACATGTCGGCCTTTGAGCTGGACATGGCATGGGAAATTCCCCTAACTCTGGTGGAATTTGCTCACCAGATGGGACATTATATATATATATATTAGAGGTGTACCGGAATTCCGGCCGGAATTTGACATTTTTTTCCGGTTCCGGTTCCGGCCGGAATTTTTAAAAATTCCGGCCGGAACCGGAATTACTAATCTACTTCTGAGAAAAAAATTGATGGAAGGGATTTATTTTACATAACCCATAGCCCATCTTTTAACAAAAAATAATAGTACCCTTGTGTAGCATTCATACAGTGGATTACATATCTACAGTAAAACTGTTCACCAGTATTGGGCAATATTTTTAAACGTTTTTCCTCAAATATATTTCCTGCTTCTGAAAATGAAAATAATTTCTCTGAATATATGGAGGAGACTGGAAAGGAGAGTAATTTTTTGGGCTAGTACTGC
>JABUQX010066016.1:0-10000 GCA_015478945.1 Trachelipus rathkii | reverse complement strand
CTGATCCTTTACTTGTCCATAATCATACAAGTGAGCAAGAAGTCATTTGATATTACGACAATCTATGTATCTTAAGTATAATAAAGGTGTATATGTCCATTAGCTTCAGCATTGATAAGTACTTTAAAAGATGAATTATTCAATAGATCCTTAAAATAATAATTTTGTTTCGCACAATACTGGTTTTAAGAAGGTGTAAGAATTATTCTCCTGAACACCACACCTCTCCCAGACAGGAGATTATAAACTATGAAACAGACTAAGTAAGCCGTTTTAATATTGTATATTTCAGAACAAAGAGTCTGTCCTTAGTGTTTATATATATATATATATATATAATATATATATATATATATATATATATATATAGTATATATATATATATATATATATATATATATTATATATTTATTATTATTATTATTATTATTATTATTATTATTATATTATTATTATTATTATTATTATATTATTATTACTATTAAATTAATATATATTATATATTATTATTATTATTTTTACATTATTATTATTACATATTATTAATTATTATTATTATATTATTATATATATATTATTATTATTATATATTATTATTATATTATTATTACATATTATTATTATTATTTTCATTAATTTCTATAATTATTGATATTATATATTATTATTATTATTGATATATATATATATTATTATTATTATTCATATATATATATATACATACATTATTAATATACATTACACATATTATTATTAATATATATATATAATTAGTATTATATTATTATTACATATATTATATTATACATATTATATTATATTACATTACATTATTATTACATATTTATATATATATTTGTGTGATATTAATATATATATATATATATATATACAGGGTGTCTAGGGAGGAATGTGTCAAACTTCAAGGGTAAAGTACGCAAGCAATTTGAAGAAAAAAAAAGTTATATCAGCATAGGTCGAAATCGGATAGGTTAGCAAGTTATGGCTTAAGATAGAGATTAGAGAGAGAGAGAGAGAGAGAGAGAGAGAGAGAGAGAGAGAGAGAGAGAGAGAGAGAGAGAGAGAGAGAGAGAGAAAGAGTTAGTGAGGGTAGGAGAATTAACCAGTAGAAAAGCTCAAGACTGCACCTTATCAAGGAGAAGAGTATGTGGGGAATTACCCCATATATGTGAGTTATACTCAATGCAAGGGCGAATAACGACCTTATACAGAGCAGGCAACTTGGGAGGGTGAGGAGAAGCTTTGAGTGAGCTTCAGAACATCCACCCAACCTTTTTGAGACTTGTTTAGAGAGAGAGAGAGAGAGAGAGAGAGAGAGAGAGAGAGAGAGAGAGAGAGAGAGAGAGAGAGAGAGAGAGAGAAGATTATGTCGAGTAGATAGATGAAGAAATTGCGTTTTTGATGTATTAAAAACTACCATGTTTTTCTTTGTACCCAATTAGAGATTCGAGAAAGATCAGAGTTCAATTGACCCAAGACCATCATCCCTGCATACCCTTAATTGCTACTATTGGTATCTGCATAGGAGTAGATAAAAGACGAGGTGATAGAGACAGAAGGTCATTAATGAAAAGTTGAAAAAGAATTGGACAGGGCTGAGGAGACGGAGCCGGAGCCGGAGTCGGAACCGGAAAAAAATTTGCCGGCTCCGGAACCCTGGAATTGGAGATAGTGCAGAACCTTGAGGCACACCACCATTAATAGATTTAATGGATGAATGGCGGCTGCCGACAATAGTTGCTATAGGACGATTGAAAAGAAAATTAGAGACAAGGTCAGAGAGAGAAGGATAAATACCAAACGATGGAAAGTTTAGAAATCTTAGCTTTGTGACGGACTTTTTAGATTGATTTCCACATGTCTAGCCCCACGGTAAAAGAAAATCATCAAAATATCGAATAACGGAGGACCAATAATCAGAGTGAAGAGAAAGGAGATTACCAGTAGATCACCAGTAGATAGTTTCTTGGAAAGGCCAATACAAGGGATTAGAGATCCTATTTGGTTCAAATGGTGGACCTCAAAGCTGCATTCATCTTTCAATTACAACACTTTCTAATTTGCAAGGGGGACCAATCAAAACAATACCTGAGGCAATGCTCACTGGATGTTTGGTTGGGAAAACTTCTTTTGTTATAATAAAGAAAAACATTCTATTTTCTTAATTCACATCTTGAATATGCAAATTATTTTATTATTAAACCTAATTTTTATTATGTTAGTGGCTGAGGAAGAATGGCCGAAAAATTCCTGGGTTCCCTACTTCCGGTACCCACGAAGAAAATGTTCGGTTCTCTAACGCAAGTAAATTGCCTCCCTAAGGCACGGAGAGCCACAGACAGCTGTGGCACGATTCTGTTTGAATCAAACCTAAAATCTCTGGTCCTAAGGGCGGTTTCACTGCAGTTGTGATTTGTAAACCCCCTGGTAACGCGGTTTGTGCGGTCATTTTGGACCTAAACATGGATGGTTGAATGTATGTTTCAGAGGTACACGAGCTGTCAGCAAGAACTTATCTCCATCATCCACTACACGGCGCTATCCAATTTCAAGCTCTGAGGTGGGTCTGGGACAGAAATATCTGGTCCATGGGGAACTGTGGGGTTTAATAGGGCAGATGTCACATCGTGGATGACTAACGCAATGCCTTTTGTTCTTTTTGTTTTCAACTCCTACAAACAACAAACACAAAAAAGGACATACTGTGAATAAGTGGGAAGGTATGGAATGCTCTCATAGACATGGTGTAAACTCTCACAAATTTTTACCATACTTATATATCTATCATTTAACTTACCTTTGTATGTTCTGTCAAAACTAAAGTACAGCAGATCTGTCCCACAGTGATCCTTTCCCTCTTCTCCACCACACCATAGGTATACCAAAAGATAATGCCTTTACCTTTCTGTGCTCCATCTTCTTAGGTATTATTAAACACAGGTTCGACAACATATACGAGGAGCAAATAACCTTGTCTTGATCTCCCAAATTTTAACCCAAAATTAAAGCATGATACGGGAAGGGCCTTTACAATGAACGGTAAACTGTTTTGAAACTTGGCCCTTGCCCAAGACAAAAACTTCTTCCACATTATCAAATTAAAGCAAAAAAATTATTGGGTAGCGGTTTTTCTGCATTTTCTATTCATTGCAATAAATTCCTTTAATTTAATTAGAATGAAATTATTTTAGCAATGCCAGTAACCTGGTCGAAAAAAAATCATAAAAGATATGTTAATAAAATATTTAAAGCAAAGCCAAGGTTACGCTCAGAAATTGACTAACACTATTCCATACTAAACATTATCTAACTAAAACACGGTTAAATGATGCCTTGGCTTCTAAAAAATTTCAAAATATTTTTTCTTTCTACCATCAAGGCCACTACATTGCAGGTTGTTTAAAATAGACAAAATCAAATTGAATAAATAATGGAATATTTCCTTTATTTTGGGAAAATATTATTAATTCAGTTACAAGGGAATTTAGCTACAAAAATAGTAAAAAGACAATACTACAAGTAAACTAAACGACCCCGGGTGTGGCTTTATTACCAAACTCACAAAAGGAAAATAAAAGGAATTTTCTACTAGCTGCGAACAGCAACAAAATTTTGAGAAAAATCAAAAAAAAGCAAAAAATATGATGCTAGAAAATAAAACCTAGACGATGATGCTTGCAAAAACCAACTTAACATATTTTGAAAAATTCAGCGTGAAAAAATGCACATTATAGAATAATCAACTTTTAAAATTTCTTATTTCATTCAATATATACCAGCGCCTAAATGAACTCTTAACAATAAGACATAACAAATGATTACTAAATAAACAATAAACTATAATAATAACTAAAATAAAAATAATAAATTCAATAAATAATATAATAATATAATAATACATAATAATAATACATATAACTTTAATGAATAATAATTAGTTAAATAATAACATAATAATTACATAATTAATAATAAAATAATAAACCAATTAAGTTAGTGTTTGAATAATAATACATAATAATAATAATACATAATAATTCTAATAATAATTAATAATAATAATAATAAATTAATAATAATTAATAACTAATAATTACAATAATAAATAATACAATAAATAATTAATAATAATGAATAATAAAGAAAATACATAAATAAAATTAATGTTCAGCAATAATAAAATCAATAATCTAATAATAATAATAATAATCAATAATAAAAATTAATAATTAATAAAATAATAATAATACATATAATAATAATAAAATAATAATAAATTTAATAATAATTAATGAATAATAATATTAAATAATAAATAATAATAATAAATAATATAAATAACTAATCAATAACTAAAATTAATAATAAAATAATGTAATTAATAATAATTAATTTAATAATAATAATAATAACTAATAATAATAAATAATAAGAATAAATAATAATAATAATAATAAATAATAAAAATAACTAATTAATTAATGGCTCCTTACGGTACTGGTCGGGCTACATGCCCATTATTTCTATTACTATTCAATTACTTCTCTTCCGAAACGAGCTAAGAATTATATGTTAAAAACTCGCTGAAGCTCTTTAACAAAAAGAGTTTTAAAACTGTTCTTTTCTATTAGGTTTAAATAAAATGGTTTTGTTCATGGCAAATTTTGCAATTAAATCTTTATTTATTTATTCTTCATCTTGATTATTTATTATTATTAATTAACATTATTATTATTCATTATTATTATTATTATTTATTATTAACTTATTTATTATTTATTTATTATTATTTCTATTATTATTATTATTATTATTATTATTATTATTATTAATTATTATTATTATTATATTTTAACTTTGTTTAAAAAATTGTTTTTTTCTAATTTCCCTTTATTTTATTCTTCGTTTTTAATTATATTAGTATAATTTAGTTGAGTACTTTTTATTAAAAAAAAAAAGTCCCAGTCATCCGGAATGGGGTGGATGATTTATAGACAGGGGGGGGGGGGGGCGAAGAAAGGTCCCACCCGGGATCAAAAATATATATTAATTTCATAAAAATATCAAATTTTTTATTATATATATCATATATAATATATAAATATATCATATTAATACATATATATTATAATAAATATTATATTACTATATATATTTATATATATAATAAATATAATATACTATATAATATAATTATATATATAATTATATATACTATATTTATATAGAATGAAAAAAGGAAAAAGTTATAACATTTTTAAAGCTCAAAATTTTTTACATTTACATTTTAATTAAAATAAACATATCCGAATATGTTTAATTCATAGAAAAATCAAGTGTGCGAAAAGGCTAGCCGCCGAAATACCTAGGATTCCTAATATTAGATAATTAATAATAAGTAATCAATAATAATTAATAAATTAATATAATAAATGACAAATTAATAATACATAATAATAATAATTTAATAATAAACAAACTTAATAACTAATAATAATTAATAATAATAATATACATGAATAATAATAACTAATAAAATATAATAAATACATAATATAATAATAATAATAATAATAATAATAATAATAATAAATCAATTTGTTTAATAGTTTTCATAAGAATAATAATAAATTAATCAATAAAATAATAAGCTCATAACAATACGTAATAATAATATAAATAAATAATAAACAATAATTAACTTATTTAATTAATAATAATAATAATAATAATAATTAATAATTAATAAATAATTTATAATAATAATAATAATCGAGTAATATTCTCAGTTGAAGTGGACAGCTTAACAAATGATATTTAAGAATTATAATAAATATAACTAATAACTGAAGTACATTCATTCGGTTACACATAATAATAATAAAAAATAATAATATAATGATAAATACAGAAAATAATAATTAATAATCAATAATAAATAATCAATAATAATAACTAATAATAATAATAATCTAAAACTAATAAAATAATAATAAATAATAATAATATGCAATAATAAATAAATAATAAATAATACATAAATAATAATAAAAAATATAAATAATATAATAATAATCAATAATAATAATAAAAGCAAAAATACACGAATAATATTAATAATAACAGTATAATAGATAATAATTTAAAAACCAGATAACCATAGTAAATAATAAAAATCAGGTTATATTACTAGTAAGTTAGCGAACCACCAAGGTATTTATGGCCAAAGAGGAACATGAAGATAGGCGGAGATCTGAAGACAATAATTACTACAGGAGGAATAATAATAATAATAATAATAATAATAATAATAATAATAATTAATAATAATTATAATAAATTAATTAATACATAATAATAATTAATAAATAATAATAAATTAAAATAATTATTAATAAATATAATAATAATTAAATAATAATAATAATAAACTAATTAAATCCCAATAATCAACTATATATAATACATGATCAAAAATCAAAAAAAAATTATTCACCAATCAGCGCTACAACTTTCTTCATCCTTTAATAAAACAGAGATCTGTACAATATAAATAGACTATCTATTACAATTAAAAAAAAAATAGCGGCAATAAACATGTACAATTAGGATTCCCATCAATTTCACTCCTCTACTGAAAATGGAGCTGACTGGATTGCAACACAGGGTGTTGTGCCCTTTTCGAGAACACCCGAATACCAATTACATTTATACCATATACATTTTTGAGCACTCAACTTACGCAGCATGCGCCACCCAGCGTTTTTTTCCTTTCTAATAGTAACAAAAAATTGGTATTAATTAAAATCATACAACTAAAAATATTAGTACAATTAGGAATAAATGTAAATTAATCCTGGTATAATGTATTAAATGTTATAGTAATGTATAAATAATAATAATAATAATACTAATAATAATATAATAATCACATAATAATAATAATAATAATTCTAATAAATAATAATAATACTAATACTTTTAAAAATAATATCAATCAACATAAAATAATTAAAAAAATAAACACATACATAATTAATAATAATTAATAATAATTAATATAATAATAAATAATAATATAATTAATAAATAATAATAAATAATATAATAATAATAAATAATAATAATTTAATAATAATTAATAATAATAAATACATAATAACAATCATACATAATACTATTAAATAATAATAAATAATATAAATACATAAATAATTAATCAATATATAAAACATAATAATACATTAATTAATTAATATAATAATAATAATAATAAAATAATAATACATAATAATAGGTAATAATAACAATCGAACACAGTAGTAGAGAGCCGGACACTATCTTTTTTCAAGTACAGCCCGAGTACCTAGTGATGGGGCCTTCCATGAAATGCCATTTTTTTGCGCGGTTAACTTCTTCTTCTTCTCTCTTCTTCTTCTTTCTTCTCTTCTCTAATATAATTTTACATATTATTTTCGCTTCTTCTCCTTTCTCTTCTTCCTCTTCTTCCTTCTATTTTCTTTCTTGCTTATCATCTTCATTTTAAATCTTTTTCATCCCTAATTCCCTTCTTCATGTATACTTCTTTTTCTTCTTCTACCTTCTTTTCTTTCTATTCTTATTACTTATTCTTATTCTTAAATATTTTCTCATATTACCTTCCGTAACTTCTGATTTGTTATTAATTATCTCTCACAGCTCACTCTTACATTTATTTATCTATTATTATTAATTATTATCTATTATTCATTATTATTATTATTATTATTTATTATTTTTATTCATTATTATTTTATTATTCATTCATGATTATGATTATTATCTATTTATTTATTATTATTATTATTATTAGATTATTATATATTATTATTATTATTATTATTATCTTTCTTTTTTCTTATCTTTGTTTAATTGCTACTTAGTTTTAAGTTTTTATTATCTATAGTATATTATTATTATTATAATTATTACTTATTATTATTAATTATCACTATCACTATTATAATATTATTATTCATTATTATTTATATTAATTATTATTATATTATTATTTATTACTATATCTTATTATTATTATATTATTATTAATTATTATTACTTCATTATTATTATTATATTATATACATTATCATTATTATTATTACTTATTATTATATATCATTATTATTTATCTAAATATTTATCATATTACTATTATTATTATCATTATTGACTATATTTATATTATTATTTATTATTATTATTTATTATTATTAATTAGTATTTATCTATTTATTATTATTAATCATTCTTAGGTAGTAGTAGTAAGTAGGAGGTAGTAGTAGAGCTACAGGTAGTAGGTGTTGTGAAGTAGTAGTAGAATATTTAATAGTAGCAGCTTTTGTTAGTCAGTAGTCAGTAGCTATAAGAGTAGTCAGGTCAGCACGGTAGTAGTTTCAGTAGGATATAGTAGGTTAAGTTAGAGTGGTTCTCGCATCTTTTACAAACCTTTGCTCATCTGTTCTTCTTCATTCAACCTGCTCAACTTGGTGCAACAAACCTGAGTGGATTGGACTTGCTCATTTCAATCTGCGTTTCCCACATCTCGTGCTTGGAACGCCCGGACATCTCGGCGTGTGTACGTGCATACATAATTTGTCTGTGTTTGAGAACCTGCGCCGTCATGGGGAATTCCATTTTCAATTATCTATTTTATGGTTCTCATTTTATGTCAGCACGGCTCTTAAAATCTTTTTTTCGTGGATGAATGTTTGTAGGGTGTGTGTGTGCCCGAGACCCTGGGGAGTGCCGCGGTCCCCCTTAGTGGTACGACGTGTCCGGCTGTTTGCCGGGGTTTGGTGGGTGTGAGCTTGAACCTTGTGGTGCTGTCCGTGCTGTGTGTGCACAAGGTGTGTGTGAATCGCTGGGTGTGTCCGTTCGACCTGGACACACAACACCCAGCGCCGTCATCACATCCGCGTGTGACTAAAAATGCTGGTAAGTGTGTCTTTCAAATATTGCGACGATACTCTATTCACCTTTATTACCATCTCAAGAATAAACAAGAAATAACACACCATTTCTCCATCCAACAAATGCGAGAGCCTTATCATACCTAATTCCCTCTTTACTCAAAGATTAATTTAAGGGGTCTTCTCCAATTTTCTATTCAGCAACTTTACCTACCCAAACCTAGAGAGAGCCCAAAGGGATGCGAGTAGGTAAATCGTTGCCCTCATGGAAATTAGGAACTTTCGCACGTAGACCCAAAAGAGTTTTATCAAGACAAAGAAATCTGGTTTTTTAATCAAATTTATTTATATCATACCTTTTTCCAACCAGATTATAAAAAAGGCCCATGATAATTTACAATTAACAATAACACGTTTGGAAACGGATTATTCTGTCTGATGGCCAGATAGATAGACACCTTCCTTTCCTTTATTCCCCCCCCACTGTTCAAGCCTGGTCTTTGAAATTTAATGTTCATTTCGAAAATATAAAAAGTGGGTTATACGAAGATAATTAGAGGTTGGGATGGATTAGAAGCATGAAGCGGACAGAAAAACCAAATTGGGATTGGGGAAGGTTAAAGTAGCCCAAGGGAACGAGATGCGAGTAATTTAAAGAGAAAGGCCGGTTAAAAACCCTGGAAGAAACCAAATTAAAGAAATTAGATAAATGATAGGTATTACAATTATAAATTTACAGTTTTCATTTATGAATCTAAAAACTTTAAATTTTTTCAAGATTTAAAAATTACCAACAACGAAAAAAATACAAAAATATTTTTATACTCAAAATTAAATTACTTAAATCACATTTAAAAGGTACAAAATTTTAGTTGAGAAAATAACATCGCAAATGGAAAACTATTTATTTATGTGTATACTTAAATATCTGTTCATGTGTGGGTCCAATGAGAAAATAATGTGTGTCGTGTGTGTGTTGTGTGCTGGTGTGTGTGTGTGTGTCCGTGTGTGTGTCGCCGTGTGTGGTG
>JABUQX010066015.1:0-16161 GCA_015478945.1 Trachelipus rathkii | reverse complement strand
CGTAAAGGAGTATGGGAACCCCCCAGAGGGCGTGATGCCCCCAGAAGAAATGCACGGAGCGCAAACAGAAGAAGATGGAGGAAGGAGACAGAGTTGGTATTGGCACCGATGCTGGAGCCGGTGCGGTGCTGAGCTGATTTAGTAAACATTCGTTTAACCTCAGACTGACATTTTCTATTTACAAAATTCTCGTTTTTCTTTTTATAATGTTACAAACCTAAAATATATCGTTTTCTTATGTTATTTTTATGTTTACTTTTACTTTACCTTGTGTTTAATTTTTGTTTTCAATTAATTTTTTAATTTATTTTCAAATTTTTATTATTTATTTATTATTTTAATTTATTTTTGTTTATGCTTAAACATTTGTTTTTACTAAATTTATGCTACGTCCATGCGATAACTTGAAAAATTTGCGTTTTTACATACCCTAAAGCAGTAAATCAGTAAATCAAACCACCCACCCTACCCTCCAAACCCCACCCGTGATCTATTGATCTATTGTTTCAAGTCATATTTTATGTAACATAACACAAAACCTTTATTCTTTTTATGTTTATAACTTATAAAATTTGCTTTTTTACCCTCCCCTCTTAGCAGCAAATCAGTAAATCAAACTACCCACCCTACCCTCACCAGCCCACCCATTATCTATTGATCTTTTGATTTATTGATTCGTCATATTTTGTATTACATAACACAAAACTTTTATTTATTTTTTTTATTTTGTTTAAAAATATATTTTTTACCAAATTTTTATTCATTTTATGTTTATAACGTAAAAAATTTGCGTTTTTACATAACCTGATGCAGTAAATCAGTAAATCAAACCAAACACCCACCCTACCCTCACCACCCCACCCATGATCTATTGATCCAAGTCATATTTTGTATAATATAACACAAAACTTTTATTTATTTTCCTTTTATTTTGTTTAAAAATATATTTTTACCAAATTTTTATTCATTTTATGTTTATAACTTAAAAAATTAGCGTTTTTACACTCCCTAAAGCAGTAAATCAGTAACTTAAACCACCCTCCCCTCCCCTCCACCATTCCTCCCACCATCCTATGATCTACCAATGTCACATTTCGAGTATCATTTTGGATAAACATAACATAAAATCAAGTTCTTTATACACTGGCCAAAGAATATATGCTAACGTAATAAAGTTTTCACATTAATAAAGCTAACATAGCATCACCTAAACTAAGAATATAATGTGCAACGACAAACCTAACACATCTTAAGCACGAATAAACTGTTAACATTAACAAAGTTCCACAACTTAACAACAGAAGTAATTAACTAGCATACAAAGACGTTACCTATTCACACTTTGTCAAGCATATCTTTAACATGATCAATGTTAATTTACATTTACATCGTGGTAATATTTACAAAAATTTATCATAACCTTGTTAATTATCATACTGAATCAACGAATATATGTAACGTAAAGTTTCACATTAATACAAGCTTACATGAGCATCACACCGAAACTAAGAACATAATAGCACATACGACAACCTAACACACCTTAAGCAAGAATAAACTAGCTAACATTACAAAGTTCCATATTTAACAACAGATAAAGTAACAACTGAGCATACAGAAAACGTAACCTATTCACACTTTGTCAAGGCATATCTCTAACATATCCAATGTTATTTTACATAGCATGTAAATTTAACAAAAATTTCATCATAACCTTGTCTTATTATCATACAACAACGAATATATGCTAACGTAACAAAGTTTTTCATTATCATAGTAATATTTAAACAAAAATTTATCATAACCTTACCTAACTATCATATTCCAACGAATAATTGCAAACATAACAAATTTGTATAGAAACATAACATAATAAGTTCTTTGAATAAAATATTTCATAGTAAAAGTATAATAGTTTACTGATCCTAAGCAGTAAATCAGTAAATCAGTAAATCAAGGCCCCCCTTTCCCCTTTCCCTCCCCTCCCCTCCACCCTTTCCATGATCTATTTGATCTATTTGATTCAGGTCACATTTTCGAAACGAACATATGCATAAACAATAGATAAAATTAAGTTCTTTATATACTAAACCAACGAATATATGTAACGTAACAAAATTTTCACATTAATTAAAGCGTAATCATGCATTACCTGAAATAAAGAATATAATGCTCACAACGACAAACTACACCACCTTACGCGACGAAATAAACTCACTAAACGATTACCGAAAGTTCATTACTTAACAACAGTAAAGTAACTACACAGGCATACAAAAGTAAACACCTATTTCACCACTTTTTTAAGGCATATCTTAAACATATCCATGTTATTGTGGAACTATTACTTTACATTGGTCAAATATTTAACAAAATTTATCATAATTCTGTCTAATTATCAAAACTGACCACGAATATATGTTTTCTAAGGTTAACACAGTTTTTTACATTACATGCGTAAATTTAACAAAAATCGGTCAATTAACATTACCTACACTATTCATAATTCCTCCAACGCAATAATTGCAAACATTAACAAAGTTTTATCCAAAACTAACAAAAAAATTTTTGGGGGGGGAAAAAAAAGTAACAAAGTTTTATCCAAATAACAAAAATCAAGTTCTTTGAATAAAATATCATAGTAAGTGTGATAGTTTACTGAGTTTAAAGCAGTAAATTCAGATACATCAGTAAATCAAACATCCCCGCACCACCCCTCCCCTCCCCTTCCACCCATTCATGATTCATTATTGATTCAAGTCATATTTAGAGTATCAATTTGAATAAACATAACATAAAAATAAGTTCTTTATATACTGACCAACGAATATATGCTGACGTAACAAAGTTTTCACATCAATAAAGCTACCATTCATAACCTGAAAACTAAGAAATATAAGTGTACAACGACAAACCTAACATGTACAACGACAAACTTAACATACCTTACGCAGGAATAAACTGTCCCCCATTAACAAAGTTCCATACTTAACAACAGTAAAGTAACTAACATTGCATACAAAACGTAACCTATTCACACTTTATCAAGCATATCTCTAACATATAAAAGTTAATTTTACTTTAACATAGTAATATTTAATAAAAATTTATCATAATCTTCCTAATTATCATAATCTTCCCTAAGCAACGAATATATGCTAACGTAACAACGTTTATCACATCAATAAAGCTAACATATCATAACCTGAACTATGAATATAATGTACAATGGCAAATCTAACAAAATTTACGTGTGAATAAAAGGCTAACATTAACAATGTACCATACTTAACAACAGTAAAGTAACTAACATTAGCACACAGAACGTAACATTTTCACACCTTTTCAAACATAGCTCTAACATATCATTGTTATTTTTACATTACATTAGTAATAATTTTAAAAAAAAATAATAACCTTACCTAATTATTCATACCAGACCAGACAAATATATGACGTAACAAAGTTTTACCATCCATAAAGCTAACATTTCATAAACCTGAACTAAGAATATAATGATAATTAGACAAGGTAGCATACCTCCACGATATGAATAATCTGCTACATTCACGAAGTTCCCTACTTATCAAAAGGTAAAAGTAGCTAACAGGTGCATACAAAACTCAATTCTATCTCACTTTTCCAACACTATTCATCACAGCTAAAGCAGTTATTTACGGAACAAAATCCCTTAACAAAAAGTGTCCAATCTATCAAAGGTACCAGCATCTTGAACTATGAATTGATACTACCTTCATCAAAGTATCACGCATCAAATATAACATCATTTTGAGCTATGAATTAACGTAGGCATTAGCAAAATTCTCGCCAAACCTAACGATTACTCAGCAAAAAAACTTTTTTTTTTTTTCTTTTTTTTCCCCAAAAAACCTAACCCCATTTCTAACACATCATCACTAGCTAACACAGTAATTTCTTACAAAACTTAATCCATTTTCTACAAAGCTAGATAAATCTAACAGATGCTAAACACCCTGAACTACTACATAAGTGATTAAGATTTAACAAAATGTGCACAGCTATCAAGACAAGATATTTTCAAATTTACCATTAAATATCAAATTAACTTAAGCAAAAGTTTACATAACAGTCATGTAGTACATAACTCTAATCGTTTTCTTATAAGATGTCTCTTACACCCTACAAACTAATCCTACGCCATAATCAATAATAGGGCTTAATCGAACTTAACTAACAACACTTGTGATTACTAAACATATCATCGTACGCATGTTTTCTTAACATAAACTACCTTACGTACGAATAAAATCAGTCAACATTAACAAGTACACTATTTATGATATCAGTAAATTAACTACCACAGCATCACAAAGCGTACCTACTTCCTTACACCCTACAAAGAAACGAACTATCATAACGCTTACCAAGGTTTGATGCTATATGAAACAGATGTTCAGTCAGGCTTACACTGTAGGCTTATCATTAGGGATATTTTCAAGTTTATACAAAAGCTTTCAAGAATGCGCTCCCTCATCAACATAACCTCAAACTTTACTATACATAACCGAACAATTTTCAGCGACGAGCCCTGCTACTTGGAGATCACCCCCCAGAGAAAATTGCTCATGACAGACCCATCCCAGGGGTATCCCAAGGAGGGTGTAAGCGGTAAGGGCACAACCTAAAGGGCTGTGCCCTCATGTATCCGCTTTTTTGATTTACTGATTTATTGATTTACTGGCTTTAAATCAGGTAAACTATCACATTTTACTATGATGTTTATTTATCGAAAAAACTTATTTTTTGTTATAAGTTTTAAAACTTTGTTATTTTCATGTTATGTTTAGATAAAACTTTGTTATGTTTGGAATTATTCGCTGAGGATTATGATAGTTAGGTAAGGTTATGATGAATTTTTGTTAAATATTACTATGTTAATGTAAAAAACTTTGTTACGTTAACATATATTCGTTGGTCAGAATGATAATTATACAGGTTAGATAATTTTTGTTAAATCATTACCATTGTTAATTGTTAAAATTAACATTTGATTATGGTTAGAGATATGCTTTGAAAAGGTGTGAATAGTTTACGTATTGTATGCTGTGTTAGTTTAGTGTTGTAAGTTATGGAACTTTGTTAATGTAGTAGTTTATTCGTGCATAAGGTGTGTTAGGTTTGTTGTTGTACATTATATTCTTATTTCAGGTAATGCTATGTTAGATTTATTAATGTGAAAACTTGTTACATTAGCATATATTCGTTGGTTAGTATATTAAGAACTATTATTTTTTATGCTGCTTCGTAGTTGAGAGTATTCAATTAATGATCATAGATTATTGGAAGGGTGGGAGGGGAGGGGAAGGGTGGTGTTTGATTTACTGATTACTGCTTTAGGATCAGTTAAACTGATATACTTTACTATGATATTTTATTCCAAAAGAACTTATTTTTATGTTTATGTTGGATAAAACTTTGTTATTTGCAATTATTCGTTGGGAATTATGATAGTTAGTAAGGTTATGATAAATTTTTTGTTGAATATTACCTATGTTAATGTAAAAAAACCTTTGTTACCTTAACATATATTCTTTGGGTCTGTATGATAATTTAGACAAGGTTATGATACATTTTTGTTAAATATTACCATTGCTAAATGTAAAATTAACATTGATATGTTAGAGATATTCTTGGACAAAGTATGTGAATAGGTTACGTTTTTGAATGCTATGTTCGTTACTTTATACTGTTGTTAAGTATGGAACTTTGTTAATGTTAGCAGTGTATTCGTGCTTAAGGTGTGTTAGGTTTGGCTTTGTGCATTATATTCTTAGTTCAAGTGGTGCTATGTAAGCTTATTAATATGAAACTTTGTACGTAGCAATATGCGTTGATCAGATATGATAATAAGACAAGGTTATGATAAATTTTTGTTTAAATATTTACCCTTTAATGCTATAAAATTAACACTGACATGTTAGAGATATGCTGACAATGTGTGGCGTAACTAGGTTATGTTTTTGTATGCTATTTTAGTTACTTTACTGTTGTTAAGTGTGGAACTTTGTTAATGTTAACAGTTTATTCGTGCTTAAGATGTGCTATTTTTGTCGTTGTACATTAAATTCTTAGTTCCGGTGATGCTATGCTAGCTTTTTTAATGTGAAAACTTTGTTACGTTAGCATATTCGTTGGTCAGTGTATAAAGAACTTGATTTTATGTTATGTTTATCAAAATGATTCTCGAAATTGTGACTTGAACAATAGATCAATAGATCATAGGATCATGGGAGGAGGGGCGGAGGGGAAGGGAGGGTGGTTTGATTTACTGATTAACTGATTTACTGCTTTAGGGGTGTAAAAACGCTAATTTTTTTAAGTTATAAACATAAAATGAATATAAATTTTGGTAAAAAATATATTTTTAAACAAAATAAAAAAAAAACAAATAAAATTTTCGTGTTGTTATACAAAATATGACTCGAATCAATAGATCATGGGTGGGGTAGTGAGGGTAGGGTGGGTGGTTTGATTTACTGATTTGACCGGAGCGTCCCCAGACACCCTTTATGAACTTATAACCCTCATATTCGAGATCTACGGGTTGAATAACATATATAAGGATACAAATATTGTATTATTATACAAATATTTACTAACTTGGCACCGCACCGGAGCCAGCACGAGTACCGGATCTGAATCCTACTTACTCATTCCTCCTCTATCCCATCTCCAAATTTCAGCCTTCTACGGTCATGATCTATTGATTCAAGTCATATTTCGAGTATCATTTTGGATAAATATAACATAAAAATAAGTTCTTTATGTACTGACCAACGATTATATGCTGACGTAACAAAGTTTTCACATCAATAAAGCTACCATATCATGACCTGAACTAAGAATATAATGTACAACGACAAACCTAACATGTACAACGACAAACCTAACATACCTTACGCACGTCTACGACGAGGTTACGTCACCACCTAGCGCGCGGATAAATTTTTAACCCAGGTAGATATATATACGCAGAAAAGTGAAAGTCATTTCAAGGAGAGTATCTCGGAATCTGTTCTCTCACTATTCTTGTAATATGTTTCTCACAGTTCTAATGTGTCTTTCAAAATAACCTCCGTCATTAGAAGCATGAGGTGGCTGGAATATCCACTGTATTTCATTTTGCTCTAACATTGTTTACTTTCTTGCTATTATCTGATTACATTACCTCTGCGACTTATAAACCTTCTAAGAGCACTGATAAATGCATCGGTGTCTAATGAACACAACATTTCTAAATGTATTGCTCTGCTATTTAGGCCTGACAATATTAATCCATATCTGTTTCTCCTATTCTACCTCTTCTTCTTACAACTAAAAATGGGCCAAATGCATCTATGCCAATATTTGCAAAAGGAGGGATGCCACTTTCAAGCCTATCACTGGGTAAATATCCCATTAGTTGTTCACTTGATCTGCAATGAAGCTTTCTACAATTTATGCATTCTTTAAGAATTTTCTTGATTATTCTATTTGCATTTCTAATATAATATTTTCTCTAATATGAGAAAATGATATCTTATTTATATACCTATTGATTGACGGAAGTTCTTATTATAATCCTGTGACATTGATGTTTATTTGGGAAGATGATTGGATGCTTAAACTCACATATGGCACATTTAAGTTTTTATTTCTACCACCTACACTGAACATTCCTTTGTCATCGATAAAAGGTAGCAGTTTTTATTAAACATGCCTTTTTCGTATAGTCTTTTTTTATTTTTTTTTATATTTTTAGAAATATATAATTCGTAACTATATTTACTATATATATATATATATATATATATATATATATATATATATATATATAATATATATATATATATATATAATATATATAATATATATATATATATATATATATATATATATTCTTCTTCATCTACCTTTCACCCCAAGACGGGGGGTAAGGGGCGTTACATGCATCGGAAAAGAAAGCAGTAGAGAATATGAACAAAAAACTGGGGAAAAAGAAAGCCCAAGCCCTACCGCCCCCCTTGTACCATATAATTAGTAAGACACTCGTCGCAGTCAGAAATCCACCCTAGAACTTCACGGACCACGCACGGATCCTCATTATGGTAAATCGTCAAGTGTAAGGTTCATCCCCTGGCTCATGGGCCACCACAATACCCCCTCACAAAACCCCCAATTCTCTACCTACTATTATGCACCTTTCTTTCTCGCCTCTGCCAAACTTCACAATTATCTCCTCCTGACAGACATTCCCTTTAACTGACTCAATCCACTTTTCTTGGGTCTCCCAGCCGGTCGGTTCCCAAACACTCACCACTATACATCCGCTTAACCAACCGAACTATCATTCATCCTTTTCCTGATGACCAAACCATCTCAACCATACTTTCATTTATTCTCTCTTTACCCCTTTCTTCACCACCACACAACTCTCAATACGTCATTCCGCATTTTATCAATTTTTCTCACACCTAGCACGCCCCTAAGATTGTACCATCTGAACACATTGCAACTTAGATCTTATACCTCTTTATCCAGACCATAGTCTCCACTACTATACAATAACACAGGTAACAACATACCCTCAGCAAGACCCTAGCGCATTCCAGACTTAGTCCTGTTACATTCACCAACGATTTTAATTGCACCAAGCCACCTTCCTGCACTTCACAACTTTCCTACTACACTCTGCATCATTCCTTCCCTTTTCATCCAACATATACCCTAAAATATTTAAACTCAGACACCTGTTCCAGCTGCCACCATCTAAAAATAACTTCACACTGATGACTGTCCTCACTCACAACCATAACCATTACTCTATCTATTTACATTTTCAAACCCCTCCTTTACCACACTCTGCCAAAATCTCTCTACCAATCCTCTCAAACTCTCCCATCCATCAAGCATTCAATCATCCTCTCCAAAACTTCCGTTCCCTTCTTCATCCAACATGTACCCTAAAATACTTAGAAACTTCTAGACACTTGTTCCACGCTTGCTCACCACTAACATAACTTCACACTGTACTCTGTCCTCACTGCACAACCATATACCTTACTCTTATCTACGTTACTTTCAAAACCCCTCCTTTTACAACACCTGCCAAATCTCTCTACCAATTTCCTCTCAAAACTCTCCCATCCATCAAGCATCCAATCATTCTCTCAAACTCCGTTCCCTTCTCACATCCAACATTACCCTAAATATTTAAACCAGACACTTGCTTCCAGCTGCTCACCATCTAACAGTAATAAATAAGGACTGTCCCCACTTACAACCATAACCTTACTCTTATCTACGTTTACTTTTCAAACCCCTCCTTTTACACACCCTCCGAAATCTCTCTACAATCCTCTCAATTTCTCTTTAGATTCGCCACAAAAGAACCAAATCATGTCGGCATATAATAGGTGGGGCACCCTCCATTCATCTCTATTCTCCATCATTGTAACACCATTTCCTGCCACCTCCCCACCTCTAATTCTTCAATTAACCCCATCCATATTACAAATTAAATAACCAAGGAACAAACACAACCCTGTCCCACTCCGCTATTAATACTAACCAATCACTTTTACACCATTTATTCTTACACACTCCTCACTATTCGAAAAACATACTTTTGATTCCATTCAGAAGCCTACCAGAAAACACCAATATCACTAAAATCACCGCACAAGAGCTTATCCATTATTACCCTATCATACGCCGTTGCAAATCCATTAAACCTAAATACAATTTATTCTTTCTTCTCCTCATTTGTCTCAATCATTTAGTTTTCAATGTAAAACGATTATTCCGAACATCCGTCTACCACCCTAAACTCACCTTGTTCACCTTCACAATCAGTCCTTCATGTCACTCGACGCACTCTTTCGACCAAATACCAGCATATATCTTCCTTACAACACTCAATAAGCTAATTCCCCTTATAATTTCTACAGTTCCCCTTATCTCCCTGACCCTTTATAAGAAGGGACTATTACTGTGCCTCTCCTCCAAATCTCTTGGAACTATATCCTCCATAAATCTATTTATACATAACCGCTTTTAAACAATCAACATCTTGCCTCCCATTCTTGATCATTTCACCAGGAATTTCATCTATACCTGCAGATACCAATCTTTTAAACTTTCTCACTCTACCCGATTACCTCCTCCTGCTAATAACCTCATACCCCAAATAATATTACCTTCTTGCACCACAAAACCACACACCTTCACTAATCACCCTCTTCATTACTGCCCAATATTATGTCAGATTTCTCTGTTCTTTCCACATTCCTTCTCACACCTTTTCATCGAGCTACATAAGTAGCACATTCCCTATTCATTCATATTCTACAGCAGGTTTCTCCTGTATACATTCTTAATCTTTCGCGCTTCCTTCCAGATAAGCTTCCTATTCCTTTCCCTTGTAAATCCCCATTCACCCTCCTTTCAACTGTTCAGTTTTACCTCTTCTTTCTCCTACGTATTCACCTTTTAGTATTTCTTTTTTCCTCCTTATTAATTCCAAGCATCTTTCTTTGAAACTTCATCATTTGTTTTAGTACATTCAACCAGCTTTTTTTTTTTAACTTTTAGCCGCTCGCATCACTTTTCATTCCACCACTCACTGTTAACATTCTTACTTCCTACTTTAACACATCCACATACTTATTTTGCACTACTAACAACCCCTTCCTTCATTTGCTTCCAGATTGTTCAGTTTCAACTTCATTCAACTGAATTAATTGCAAATTTTCATTTATTAGTTCATTATTCAATTTATAATATATATATTGTTTTTATTATAACAATAATATATATAATATAATATATAATATATATATATATATATATATATATATTATATATATATATATATTATATATATAATTTAATATACTATATATTATTATATTATAAATTATATATATTATTATAATATATATAATATAATATATATATATATATAATATATTGTATATATATATATATATATATATTATATAATATATACTAACAATATATACATATATATATAAGATATATATATATAACTATAATATTATATATATATATTTATATTATATATATACTATAATATATATATAATATATATATATATATATTATAATAGTATATCATATATTATATATATTTTAGAGCAGGATTTCTCCTTGCTCTCACGATAATTATTATGTATACCTCATAATAGCTCTGTACCACTGTAATACACCTATGACACTACTCAAAAAAGCGGTTTTCTCTGGATATCAAATTTAATGGCTTAATTTATTATATAGAGAAAATATTAACGACTCTTTTGTATGGCACCATTGTTGTAAGAGTGAGTCACGGAACGGTGACGCTCAAAAAAGGGTGCCTGGAGTTCAAGGGAAAGGGAAGTTAGTTAGCGTCTCACATTATAAGAAGAGAGATGCGTTAGGAAAAATCTGCGTTATTAAAAGACCGGAAGATTATTATTGTTATATTGAATATTATTGGTTCGAGCCTTTGGAAATATTGTTATAAATTTGTGAAGGGAGTGTTTAATTAACTTAACCCTAAATTAAAATAAAAGGGCTTTGAAGGTTACGTTATATGATAATAGATTCATTATTAATAAAACTTAACCAGACTCTTGTGATAAGAATTGCTTAACATGTACTATTAATTATTTTGAACATTGATGCCACTTAATTCCATTTAATTTGATTAATTCTAAACAATAAAGATAAGAAGTAATTACTCTTTTTATTCCACTGTATCTAACTCTTCAAAGTTTAATACAAAGAAATGGTGACCCCAGAGTGACCTTGAACACCCATACCTGACTGATTTGAAGAGTGTCAAACAGTGTGAATTAATTCAAACAGTGCCTAATTAAGACAGTGAAGTGGAAAAAAGTGCCGGTCAAAAACAACACAAACACACACAAAAAAAAAGAAAAGAAAAAAACATCAATCCCAAATCTCTCGAGAAGAAGAAAGGAAACCCGTTAAATTTTGCCCAACTTTAAGAAGTTTCACCCAAATTCGAAACAAAGAAGCAAGATGACTCTTATAACCCCCAACCCCCCTGTCCCTCACGAATTTCTCCGAAACGGGGGAATGGGAGAAGACGACTTTTCTCAAAATGAACAAATGGAATCTTCCACAAACGAAAGCGAAATAGACCGCTTAATAGCTGCACAAGAAAAAACCACGGAAGAAATGATTTCTCTAATTAAAACCATAACAGACCTAGTGAAAGCGATTTGCGAGACTTCAAAAAATTCTTCAATCAACAATGACGATCAAAATTCAATGCATGGAAACGGAGAAGCTCCTCTATGGCTCAATCAGCGGGCCAAAGAGGGGGAATAAATATGGGGGTGAATAATGCATTTATACGTAGAAGCTTTTATAGACACCCGAACGGCAACTCTTATTTTAGGCAAAAAGATTTTAATTATAGAGGTAAATTTTTTAGAAATGGTTTTTACAATGGTCATTATAGTAATAATCATAATAATAACTATAATGGTAGAATACATTATTATAACAATAATCATAATAACGGTAGAAATTATAGTTATAATTATAATTACAATAATGGAAATTACAATAATTATGGTAGGAACAATTTTTTTAATAATAATCACCATGGTAGTGAAGATATTAATTGTAACAATAAAAATTATAATAATTATGCTCATGTTGGTTATAATAGGTATTGTAATAATAATGCATATGGTAATCAAAATTATAATAATTACAGACATTTTAATAATTATAGGATAAGTAACAATTCTGATAATGTTCGTTTTAGGGGGTTTACCTATAGAGGTTATTCAAAATATTTGGGGGGAGTGGAGAATGTTTTCCGTCGACGAAGAAAATATTACACTAACGATTTTAGAAATGCATACCACAGAAGGGGTAATTTTAATAATTATAATTATAGGCATAATAGAGGTATTAATCATAATAATGTTTATAAATGGAGTAGGGTTGCAAACTATAATAATAATTATAATAATAGAAATGTGAATCATGATGGTATTTATAATAATTATAATTATAATAGGAACACAAATTATAATAATAGATATAAATATGTCAGGAATGCCAACTATGATAATAGAAATATCTGTCAAAATAATAATTATAATGTTAATGATCGGACTATAGCCGCTATTACAGAAAATGTCTCTGATGGGGGATTATTTGTCCCTCCCGTTGAGTCAGTTCATCCCATTGATGGAGCGGGAGAAGGTACGGGAACAGAGTCTACTTTAGTACGTAGCTCTTCGCATGCGGGGCAGGATGGTGACTTAAGTACAGATGTAGAAAAAGGGATATTTAAAAATATTGTAATGTAATGAGTGGGGGGGGGGGGGGGGGGGTTGAAGAGTATCGTAGCGCTTGTAACTCTACCAGTAATAATGAGGATGAGGGAAATAATACTAACAATAAATAATTAATAATAATAATAATAATAATAATAATAATTAATAATAATAAAATAATAATAATAAAATAATAAATAATAATAATAATAATAGATAATAATAATACGACCGATTATGCATGTATGTTAATTGGATAAATCTTTGGAAGATTGAGAAGGATACGACCTTTTAAAGAAAAAAATTGTTGTAATGTTGAAAACTGCGATTGACTGCAAAAAAGAGAGCGGGTTTTATGAAGTTTATTCTATTACGGATAGTGAGAAATAATAATAGTTTATTAACTAGATTGGCGGAAGTTCTTTTAAATTTAATACGGACCTTCAGAGGCATATAGAGTGGTTCGGTATAATTGGTTCTTGACAGCGGCCAACGGAACATTTGATATCTATTTATAATAAGAAATTAATTAAAATCGACATTGGGCTTGGGAAGCAATATGAATTGTACGCGTTCGCGGCAGAGGTCAACTTCAACATTCTGGGGATGTTTTTTGGAGAGATACGGGTTCATTATTGACTTCAATTATCATTACATGCTCGACCCCAATACGAACCGTAGCGTTTCAATAGATAATGAAGCTTTTGGCTTCTCGCGAGAAGTACGAAATTCTGTGTTACCTCTATCTTCTCCCACTATAATGGGGTAAATTTTATCACGTTATGACGGAATACATTGTAAGAAAGGCCTTAATAAATTAGAACTCCTTATAAAAATCTCATGGCGGTGAAGATCGAAAGAAAGATAAATTGAAGGCGATCTTTATGTTATGTAATACGCAGGTTATGAAAACGCCGAAACTTCCATTTTTAAATGGATATGTAAGATTAAGGATGGTCTCTATTTAATCTAATTGTATATAATATATGTAAAAATTCACTAATCTTTGTATTTCTCTATAATAAGTAAAATTACTACTCAAAAAAAAAAAAAGAGCAGATTCCCCGCTCGTCACCGATAAATTATGTATACCTGATATATATTCACCTGTAAATCGAACCTTGACTGTTATTTTTATCGTGTAAAGAATTTCTAACGGTTGTTTTTTTGTATCAGACTTTCAAATAATGGAGCGGTGCCCAGAGGTAGTGCCGAGAGTAAGGAATTTCGGGTTTGAAGCAGTTAGACACCGATTCATAAGAAGAAGGACTATCTCATGCGTCTGTGTTAAAAGCATCGCCTTATCGGACGCCGCGAAAAATTATTGTTTTTGGTTGTTTAAATTTATTGTGTTAACTTGTTTACAAATCTTATTAGATGACTGGAAACCGACTTGCTCTAATTAATCTAACCTCAAATTACGGAAGGAGCGGATTTTAATCACAATATCTGATCAATAGACTCATTATTAATTCACAACCACTAAACCAGACTCTTATGTTAAAAATTGATTAACATGTTACTAGTTAATTATTTTGAACATTGATATCGGTTATTTCCATTTAATTTGATTAGTTCTTATGAAAATAAAAGATAAGAAGTAACTACTCTCTTTTCATACCAAGTGCCTAATCCTTCGTATGATTTCGTAATATTATATAATATAATATAATATAATATTGTATATATATAATATAGATATATATTAAATATATTATAATATATATATATATATTATATATATATATATATATATATATCACTTTGTTTTTTTAACCCTCTATTCCGTTGTTTCTATCTTTCATCATGGGTATACCGCTTTCATAACTAATCCATACTTTTCCATTCTTTGCGTAATCTCTTCTCCACTTCCTCCCCTTCTGTTTTTAGAAAACACCCTCCGAAGATAATTGTATGTATTTACAAGCTTCACCTCCTCTTCTCCTTCACCATCATTTTCTCACCCCTCCTCATTCTTCCGGTACTGTTCAAATCTCTTGTCTTCGTCATGTTCATCTTCATCTCTTGCCCCTTCCAATCTCCTCGCCAAACAACTCTTACACCACCTATCGAATCGCCTCCTCTCTCTTCGCTCCAAACATGCCAGATCGTCGGCATATGCCATTATGTCCCATTCAAATTCTCTCCCAGTATCTCTTTCACTTTCCTTATCCCCCACCGCTAAATATAATATAAAACAGCAGTGGCGATAAAACACTCCCCTGCTTCACTCCTGTTTTCACCTCAAACCATCTATTCTTCTCATCAGTCATTCTAACATTACAGCTTGCATCTGAATACATTACTTTTTACTCGCCTTCTTCAAATCTATCCTTCACTCCATCAATTCCTCTCTCATAAGCTCTTCCAGAGCTTTTCCTGGCACCGAATCGAATGCCTTTGCAGATCGAATGAAGCTACAAAGAAGTCTTGCCAGTATTCCCAGCATCTTATCTCGAACCATTCTCATGTGAATAAAGAGCCAGTCCGTTCCTCATTCCCCTGTCCTATACACGTACGTTCTTCTCCGAGTCTCGGCTCTACCTTCTCTCTCAACCCGCTTCCTAATATTCTCTTTCGTATATTTTCGTCGCCATATGGTCCATCCATGAATACCCCTATAATAGATTACAACTTTCCCAGCATCTCTACCTTTATAGTAGGTATCGCGTCTTATATTGCTTTGCCTCCACCTTTTCCACATTTCCCTCTCCCCACCACTTGTTCATCAACACTGATGATTCTCCTTTTCAGCTCCTCTCCCCGTCCCATCCCTCAAACACCAAGCTCTCGAACAGCCACTCTCTCTCTTTTTT
>JABUQX010066014.1:35000-45260 GCA_015478945.1 Trachelipus rathkii | reverse complement strand
TCACTTTAGTCTATCTCATATTATATATTATGTACTCCGTTACAGTATTCAGTATACTATTATTATTACGCTTATCTTATTATTATATTATTATTAGGTATTATTATAATATTATTATTAATTATTATACAATTATTATAGTATATTATTAATATTATTATTACTCAATATCATTATTATTAATTATTATATTATTGTATAATTTATTTGAATATTATTATTTATATATTGATTCATTCATTATTATTATTATGTATTATTATTATTATTATTTATTTCTAAAGTACAATTTGTTCTTTTCATCAGCTAGTATTAACTTATTCAGTGTCTGAGAACTTTGGTTAAAACTAATAGTATTTTCGTTCCAAAATTTTTATTAACTTTTAAAAGGAAAATAAAAAATCTTGAAATTAAACACTCGCCGAAAGAGGAGAAGGTGCGTTAGTGGATGTTATTTATTTGCCAATTTCATTAAATAATTCCAATGGTAAGTGCCATTTTTACTTTCTACTCTCTCTTTGAAAAGGGTATAGTCCGTCAATATTTAGTGATCAACCTGATAAATAAAAAATAAATTAAATAAAGTATATGTCTAGGACTTTTTTAACATCGGTAAGGTAATATTAATTATAAAGTAACGTTTGATATAAATCTATATTATATATATATCACTATTATATATAACTATATAATAGATATATATTATATATATATGATACTAATAATTATATAAATATATATATATAATAATTATATATACCCTATATATATACTACCATACCTACATACACCTACTAATATACTATACTTATATATACTAATTACTTATGGCTCAATCGCGGTTGGGGCGACAGGAGTCACGTCAGGCAGAGAGGCAGTGTTCGATCCCTATTCGTGCGGTCCAAAGTAGGAAATTACCTAGAAAACGTTTCACCCTCCTACGAATTCAGGGGCTCATGCCCGTGAAGTGTGAACTTTATTTAATTAAAAAACATCTATATACAGTAGATACATTTCTAAATACGCTCGTAATCGTAAACGCAATATTATATACGTATATTATATATACGTTATACTATACTATACATTTTTTTATAATACACTATTTTACTTAGCTAATTATATATAGCCTCGTATTAACCTATATTTACTTTATATAATAATACTATACTGCATCCTAATATTCATTATATATGCGCTCATATAGATTAATCATACTCAATTAATAAGCCTCCCTATCTTCCACTGCGCAGGATATAAACCTCTTCAAATTACAGTTCCACTAATTCTCTATCTTTCAGTCATGCTTATGCCAGGTGATTCCAAAGTTCAATTTGCCTAATCTATCATCTGCCCAGCTTCGATGTAAGGTCTTTGGCTCACTGGTTGTCTATGGACAGCGGTATATAGATCGATGCCCCCATTCACTTAATTTCCTCTAGCCCGATCTGTTGTCATGTTGGTCTAAGCGTCAATCTAAACCTTCCCAATTTCCGATTTTATTGGCTTTAACTGTTGTTAATGAATACCTTCTGTATCTTTGTTCATTTCCGTTAAAGCTAAGTACCTCTATATCTCTATCCACTACGTGAAATTACCCAGTATGTAATTCTGTCCATTATTTCTTCTGACGTACACTTAATTTTTTAAATCTGATTTTACGCATTTAGATGTCCATGTTTCCCGCTTCCAAAATGGTGCTTCCATTAAACAGGGCAAGAACTCACACCATTATATACTTTTCCTTTTCAAACATAGAGCAGTTTTGACTCTTCAAAATCTGTGACAAATCCCTTCCCACTGAAAACAACATCCAAGTTTCATTCCCTTTTCAATTTTCATTTATTAGCCTATCAGACATTTAAAGGCATCATCATCTGTCTTAAATACACTATAACTGCACTTTTGTACAGTATCTGTATTCCGATTTTTAGTGGGCCTTCGTGGCGACTTTATAATACATATAAACAGCATACTTATAGATTTTTCAATCGTAATTCAATTCTTAGGGCCAACTTCCTTCACTCGATATGCATAAAATTTTCAACACCAACTCGTGAAATATTTGTTAGTTTCCAGAGCATTCTGAATCAAACAAAGGCATACAATATTGTGAACTAAGATGACTCAACTAATTTACCGTTAATACATTTTTATATTCGTGTTAGAATTTCCATGTCTGGTTGCTTCGGTAAAAATCTGCCTCACAATACCGCAAAGAATAGTTATCCGGGGACCGAATCGTTCGCATTGTCTAATTCTCTCTCAATTTTTATTTTTTGATCCCTGTGTGCAGTAAAAAGGAAGAAGTGCTCTCGAATAAATATTCTTTATAATAAGCTGTGCGTAAGTACTATATTATATATATATATACTATACTAATATTATAATATACTATATATATATACTATATATATATATAATAACATATTCATTAAATTCAAAATTTAGATAACATAACCTTTTCATATACTAATATATGTACAATACATAGTCACTCACATATATCATATAATATTCAGAGCTGGGCGTCGGCTGCCCGACCAAGTTGCGGCCTATGCGCCTATCTCGCCTCATGGCGCACTATCAATTACGTAGGCGCAAAGGTCCCGCATCAGCGCTATCAATCTCTCTTTGTTAACAACATACAGGAGGACTAAGCAAAAAGGCGCACAGCCAATTCTGTTATTTTATAGCCGCCGCACATGAATGAACTAGGAACAAAGCATTTTCTTTACCGTTAAACGTTAAACTTATTTGTTTCATTCAACATGTTGAAAATATTTTTCTAAATAATACGTTTCACTAGAATAACCATTCCGTTACAAGCTTTTATTAAGCATTATACATACGATATTTACTATATAACATATCAAATACTAACATATATATACTATATATATCACTTTGAATTACATAAAACTATAAATATATAATGTAACCAACAAATAATATATACCTCGTAATATACACATTACAGATATCATATATAAGCCATCATACATACTATATCTATTATATTAATTATATTACAAGCTATATATACAATCAATCAGAAACCACATGAGGCCAGAAAACTATAGCTTTACTATTACTACCTATATACATATATATATACATACATATAAGATTAGTCATATATATACATCATTCCAGGCAATCTCATGATCTCACCACGTACCTCATAGCTAATATAACTGTAGAAGTATCAACCAGAACACACGTCGACTCAACTATCCTACCTCGACATATACTCACCATCAGCTACTCACCCGCCTCGTACAATAATACTATAAATAAATAATATACTGATAACTTGGGCTTCAGTAGTTCTTAACTACAAAAAATTGGCAACTATGGCTCTGAAGATTTTCTACTTCTGCAAGCGCTCGAGCTGAAAACTCCTGAGGGAACACCCTACATCGGCAATCCACACGCTCGTCAAGCGAACCATGGAGGAGGAAAAGGAACGCCTGTAGATTATTAGTTTACCGGTGTTTTAATTACACAATACGATAATTTACATATCAGCAAATGAAAACATGCTTTAATTTTTATCGCATTAATTTCGTTTTAGAAAAGAAATTTAGCGAACATCCACAAGCCGGCGAAAAGTCGTAGAGCGCAAGAAGGCGCACTAGCGCATAGCGCTGCTATGCCGCCATTGGATGGACAAAAAATATAGAGCGCTATAGGCCGCTAAGCGCTAACTAGCGATCCGGCAGGCCATAGGCGCCCCTAGGCGCCGTGCGCACTCATAAGAACTTATGTCCGATCGCCCACTCTGACTATGTATTTTTTTTCTAAACTTTAAAAAAACAGTGTCGACCGGATATTTTCCTTTTCCTTTTTTTATATTGTCTCTTTATTTCCCTCTTTTATTCCGCCCAAAGGGGAGAAGTAACGAGGCCTGACGGCCTGTTAATCCGCAGCTCACACCCAATCCTCCTCCGGCTGGCTAGTATCACGGGCAGTCCGATTGTCCTTCTCAGGGGAGTCTCTCTCCACGGCAATCCTTTCCATCTTCCCTTCGTCTTCCCTACATCGGCACTTACTCCTCCACCTCTCAACACCACCCACCTTCTATTTCCGCGAACTCGTTCTCCCGGACATCCCTTTACTATATTATGTCCACTTCATTATACTCAGGGGTCTCGCAATCATCCCGCTTCAACACAGGCCACCAAAACCAACTCCTCGCTATACCCATTCGTTTCTCACTACTATCTCCCTCGTCTTTCCCACTATTGTCATCTCATACACCTTCATATCAGCAGCTTCGATCCTTTTTTCCTCTGTTGTTGTAATGCTCCATGTTTCTGCTCCAATATGTCAATGTGCGGGTTACTCCAGTATGGGTATCAAATATATCGGGGTTTTTCTTCACTTCCTATATCCGTCACCCGATCCTTCCATAATTGGATATAACACTCTCTCTCATGGTTCTTCCGTATTTTTCCATTCTTTGCCTCCACTTCCCTTACACATTCCCCTTGCTGTAAATACGCCAGCCCAGGTAAAACAATAACTTAGAAAACCCACATTTCTTCGATCTTTCATCATCAATAGACGATCTCCACTTCTCCCCTCATCCTCCCCACCCCAACTCTCATTATCACTGTCTTTCCTGTATTCATTTTATAGAATCTCCTTCAAAATCTTTTCTGTCACAACTTTCCAATAAGTCCTCTCCAATAACTCCTGCCTCCCAAACTAAAATAACATGCAAGAATCATACGCATACAACCCAATTATTATCACCATTCCAGATTCGGAATTCACTTCTTTAACCTTTCTGATTACTACATCTAAGTAAGCTATAAAGACTAAGGGAGACAGGACACTACACCCTATCTCGACTCCGTCACCTCAAACCCATTCTCATTTTTACATCCAGTCCTCACTTACACCCACGGACGCTATATAAGCTGTGTAGTGCTCTCCTCAGTAGTCTTTCCTCCACTTCGTACACTTCCCCCAACATCCTCCAAAGCCTGGCTCTGAGTACGTAGCGAGTCAAATACCTTTCTTAGGTCCAAAAAGGCTATATATGCTCTTTTTGAGAGGATTCCAGCTGTTCTCCATGCCTTTTTTTCTATTGAACTCAGATGCGTCCCCGTCTCACTAACTCTACTAATATTTTTCCTCTCCCAACTGTATCTCTATACACTCCTCTTAATCTTCCTTGCATAATAAATCCTTTCGCATCACATTTTGCTATTATGAATCGCAATAAAGCTATTCTTCTATAGTATCCACAATCTCCCCCGTATCATCTTTTCCCTTATACAATGGGCATAACACATATTCTCCACCGCATTCTACTGGGAGTACTACACCCTCCATTCCAGCAATTTAATTAACAAATGTTTCCACTTATTTTCTTCACTTCCAATTCTTCTCCTTTATCTGTTAAAACTCCTCTGAGTTCCATGCTTCACCCAGCGAGTTTCCCTATTCTCATCTTTTGACAAAGGCCTCCTTCATATATCACCACTCGTTATCCGGATTCACCCCTCTTCCATCTCCTCTCCGAACATATTGCCCTCCTCCTCTCTCCCACATTCCTCCCACTGCTTCTACATTGCTAGGCAGTTTCTCCAAAAGATCAGTCCACCTCTCGCTTTACCTATTCGTGATGCCCTGCTAAGTACCTCCCCCTTCTTCTTATTTTGATACAATAAAGCTTCTTCTTTGATTTTATATGTTTTGCCAGCTTGGAAAATTTCTCGATTTTCCTCCCTCGAGCATCCTCTTCCCCACATTATTCTCCCATCCTTTCAGCCACCAGCCTTTTTTGCCTCCCTCTCTTCCTTATCCCTATTATACGCTCGCCTCTGTTTCTTTGCTATCACATGTTGAATTTATATCCAACCCTAATTCTACCTTCACTAAAATGAGGCTCGATTAAGGACCCACATCGCGGTATAAAGGGCTCGACCATACCAGCCCGGATGAGAAAAAGAGGGAAATCAATAATTTTACAAGAGAGGAAGAAGTAGATAACACACTACCATTTTTGAACATGCTAATTAGGAAATCGGATTCAAATTTCCCCATAAGTGTTTATCGGAAGAAGACTTTTTCGGGTTCGGGTTTGATTTTTTTAGTCATATTCCACTTATTTTTAAATGCAACAGCATTAAAACTATAATATATAGAGCTTATCATCTTAGCTTCACCTTCCAACTTATGTGTAAAGAATTTGATTTTCTTTTAAATTTCTTTTGATGTAATTACTACCCTTCTTCATTGGTTTACAAGTACATAGGTAGCTTTTTGAGTTCTTATTACTCGTCCGGAAATTTGATTTATTCAGCACCAAAATGTGGTTTATATATAAAGTTACCCTACTATGAACATATATTTTCAAAATTGCGAAAAGAATTGACCTCTCTTTTGCGAAACTATTATCCTCAGTTGAATGTTAACCTAATTTATATATATATATATATTATATATAACTATCATACTTATGCATATATCATTATTATTATATTATATATATATCGCGGCATTCTATATAACTTTGAATACAATCATAAAGATCGTATCCCTGTAGCTCTTCTGTCCTCAATCATATATAAATTTGCATGTGACAACTGTAATGCTGTCTATATTGGTAGCACGTCCCGCCAATTCTACGTGAGGATAGAAGAGTATAGGGGTGTGTTCACTCGTACCAAATCTTTACTGAATTCACCATCCCATTCTGCCATTAGAGACCACTCCAATGCATTAGACTTAGACCACACCTTTAACTATAATAATTTCAATATATTAACACAAACTAATTCACAAACCAACCTACATATTCTGGAAACACTATACATTCACAACACCAAACCTTCACTCAATAGTGATTCCGGTCCTTTTAAACTACAGTTGTTCTAACCTCGGCATGGAGTGTTGCTCTTTTCATATGTACGTTCAACAGTTTTAAATGTGTGACTCTGAATCGGTGAGTTTTTTGTTTTTCCGAGCATTTTGACAGATTATCCTTAACATTTTTACATTTGATTTAGTTACCCCCTTTTAATATCTGATTTTGAATTGAATTATGTACTTGTTATTGAATTTAGGTAAATCACTTTTTTCTTCTTCTTTTTCTTTTTAGCGTCGTCTTGTTTTCATATGATTGCTAGCCATTTTGTAAATAGTTGTATTTTTTATCGTAACCTGTTTTGATTTACACTTAATAATGCTTATATTTTTTTATATTATCGAATGTTTTAGTTTCTATATGGAGTTTTATAACTTAAATTATTATATAGTAGTAGTCTTCTTACATCTGTCCACAAGATGGGAAATAGTTACTATCCCGAAACGTTAGTGTACATCTGAATAAAGACTTTTACTGTGGAAAGGGTTCTGGTAGTTGCTTTCTCTGATCACTATAATATATATACGTACATACATTACCGATATATTATAGATACCTACTACCGTACCACAATCATATATATATATATATATATATATATATATTCTAAAATATGGATAAATAAAGCATGTGTATTTATATAATAGAACGTTCAAAAGCATTAACCTTAATGGCCCACCGTAAGTCTATTTATGTTAATAACCAATATTTATTATCGTTTTATTCTTTAAATTATTTTAATATTTAATATTATTTTTAGGAGAAAAAAAATAGCTAGAGACTGTCGGAAATTTTGAACATCGATAATATATCGTAAATTCAAATTGTATTTAATAGTAATTTCAAACTGTAATTAATAATTAATTCAGTTTCAATCAAAAACTAATTTCAAATTGTATTTAATAATAAATTCATATTGTATGTAATTACTAATCAGAGCCGTCTCACTAGCAAATTCAATTTGTAATTAATAGTAATTCAAATTGTGTTTGTATGGTAAAAAAATTCAAAATTGTATTTCATAGAAATTTCAAATTGTAATTAATTAGTAAATTCAAATATGTATTCAGATAGTAATGTCAATTGTTATCTTAATAGTAAATTCGGGGAAATTGTATGGTTGGATAGGTAGGAAAAAGGACTGGTGAAAACGCAATTCCGTGTTTATGTAAACCAAGAAGTTGCCGCCAGTGGAGGAAGTATCCGTGGCTATAGATGAGATTTCGTTATGAGCACCTTTATAAATCGTATGTAAGAATTGTATAGGTACAGAATGGCAATGGTGCGAAGTGGAAAAGTGCATCGATCATTCTAAGCCGCTGCGATGCGGAATTAGTTTGACTGTGCGTTGATGGATCGACTGGCACACGACACGTGCACAGCGGTGAATTAGTACAGTTATAACCCAACGTTTAGTTGTTAGCTGTAAATGCGCAGCTGTTAAATTACTAGTGATGGAGAGATTGATTTTTCTTAGTAGTTCTATTGCAAGATTCACAAAAGTGCAGCCATGGAGAGATGCAACTCATTGCGATATGATTTGTGATGAAATTTAGATTGCTCGATGCATTCGGCTATGAATACTTTTGTGATACAAAGAGGAGTAAATTTTTAATTTTATTGGATATTTAGTCAAAGATTCATTTAGAGAAATTCCTTCATAGTTTTATAATGGATGATAGCACTAAACTAAACCTAATGGATTTAAATAAATATCAAACTTATAATACCATTTTTGTTTAGGGATCGCCCGGACAGCAAGATGCGAAATACAGGTACGCTGCATACCACTTTGTAGTATGTGATGGATAATGCATTGTGGAGATATAATGATTGAAAAAAATTGCAGCGGTAGCAAATTGCTATAACCGAAATTGTGCACAGCTGCCTATAGTGACGCCCTCTTTTCTTCTTTCCTTCCTTCTTCGTCGTTCGTCGTCGCCTTGGTCATCTTCTTCTTCTTCTTTCTCTTCCTCTTCTTCTTCTCTTCTCTGCTTCTTCTTCTTCTTCTTCTTCTTCTTCTTCTTCTTCTTCCTCTTATCTCTTCTTCTTCTTTTACTTTTTTCCGTTTCCTCTTTCTCTTCTTCCCGTCTTCTTTCTACTTAATTTCTCTTATTTCTTATCTATCATTTTCTTTTATTTCTGTATCCTATTAAATGAATACTAAAAGGATTATTATTATTATTGGCTCATGTCCATTATCTGTGTCCCCATGAAGCTGAATTCAATTTTCTTTTCTAAGTACGTATCGACAATGGTAGAACAGCGCCTCGCATAGTGAGAGAGTTTGAACTTATTTTCCGTATATCTATGCAAAACAAAAATTATATATTATTTACTATATTTTGTTGTATTGGTTAAGATAAAAAATGAAATAAATTATTTAATAATAAAAGTTTGGCTAGTTAAGTACACGTTATGGTTGGTTAAGAGGCTATTTTTAAGTTACTTAGGCGAAGCATAAATTTAAGCTTTGTTAGCAAAATATTTGTACAGTAGCGAACCTATTTTAGAATGCAATATAGGTTTCATTTTGACTCGAATACAGTTTATTTGGATTTTTCCTTCAAATGTGTCGGATCCAATGCAATCGATAGCGATATGGATATGGACACAGATAAAAGACATGATCCAAAATATCTAACAAATTCTCTAGAATAGACTTTGAATTCAGTAGGACTGCAATCTTTATTGTAGAATAAAATCCATGAGCATTTTAAAAGAAATATTCATATGCATACCTTTAATTATATTATATTGTAGCTAATTTACCAATATCTTGAAAAGGTTGATGGATAATAAAAAATTGAAATGGCTCGCGATTGCTGTGTAAAATACACTAAAATCAGAAAGAGCTGTGAAATATACACTTCACTAACCTAACCTAACCTAACCTAACCTAACCTAACCTAACCTAACCTAACCTAACCTAACCTAAACTAACCTAACAACACTAAACCTAAAACTAAGCCTAACTCTACCTAACCTAACCTACTTAACCTAACCTAACCTAACCTAACCTAACTAACCTCACCTAACTAACCTTACTAAACTGAATCAACCTAATCTAACACAATCTAACCTAACCTAATCTAACAAAGATTTGATGTGTAGCACTACATAACTATTGCCAAATATGCAATTGCTCACTTGATTGTCAAACTAAAACTTGAAAAGTTGATTGCTAAAAATGTAAAAGTGACTGGCAAAATCAAACAGGAAAGTTTATTTAATTAATTAGAATATTAGTGACTGGTTATGTGTGCAATAATATAATCATTACAATTAGTAACATTTAGCATATATAATAAACACTAATAATAATAATAATAATAATTTAATAATAATAATAATAATAATATAATACTAAATAATAA
>JABUQX010066014.1:20000-25000 GCA_015478945.1 Trachelipus rathkii | reverse complement strand
TTATAAAGTATATTATATTTTAGGTCTTGATAATCCTGAAAATTTGGTGGTGGATTGGCTTGGAAGGAACTTATATATAACAGAGAACAAGAAATCACATATTCTGGTGTGCAATCTTGAAGCCATAGATTGTTTTGCATTAATGAAGAATATTTCCCAGCCAAAATTTTTGCAGTTAGATCTTGAAGAAAGGCAAGTTTTTATTACCAATAAATATTAATGTTGGTCCTTTTTGCAATTAGATCTTGAAGAAAGGCAAGTTTTTATTACCAAAAAAATTAATGTTAATCCTTCATCGATATTAATTCTTGCTCGATTTCAGGTATTTATATTACACAACTATAACGCCTCACAAAATTATGAAAGCAGGTTTGGATGGTAAAGGCAGCAGGGTCATTATAAATGAAAATGCCATTTGGGTTAATGGCTTAGCCCTAGACTATCCCGCCAAAAGGATATTTTGGGTAGATGCAGTTTTTGACAAAATTGAAAGCTCTGATTACGAAGGGAGAAATAGAAAGGTAATGTATATATATAGGGTAGTAGGGTTGGTCGAGCACCGCACCGCACCACACCGCACAAGAGTAAGAGCACCACGTACCGCACCAAGTCGTTTTTGTCGCACCGCACCGCACCTCTATATTTCAATGCGCACCGCGTTCCGCACCTCACCGGAACGCTGGAATTGTGTACCGCACCGCACCAAAATGAGAGCACCATTCACCGCACCACACCGCACCGCACCGAACCGCACCGCACCGCACCGCACCTTTTGCGTCGACCCACCCTACAGGATAGATTGAATTGAAATCAAATTTTTATTTTTCTTACTAATTTATTCTCATTTAAGTGTTTCCCTCGAAGGAAGAAAAAAAATCTGAATTTAAATTGAGGATATTTCGATTTTAATATCCTTTTAATTCTATGTTCAATTCTACAACTGAAAAAGTGTCGGATGAGCTCTTCTCAAAGTATGAGGTATATTACTAGATAGTTGTAATAAAATTATATGCATGATTCGTTAGTTTGAAGGTCAGAAAGTGTTCATTGTGTCAGAAAGAGTTGTTGAATTGACGAGGCAAAGAACTCTAAACTACTTATATTCAAGAGTATATCTAATATTTCTTGATTCTAGATCCAGAATCCATGTGAGGGCTATCTTAGTAAAAAATGTTCCCATATTTGCCTGCTGTCTCCCACTAACCCTAACGGATATGTTTGCGCTTGCCCTATGGATATGAAGCTAAGAAGTGACAATCACTCCTGTGAAGGTAAGATTTTGTAACTTGGTACTATAGTACAAAATTTAAAAAAAGGTTTTAAATTTTTTAGCATTTTACTTTCCCACAGAGCTCGGAAACTTTGCATTAGTTTCAGTTCAATCAAATATATATCGGGTTCCTTTGAAGTATTATACCCCTCTTTTTACAACACCAGAGAAACTTGCAACATTAAAAAGAGGCAACATTGTTGACATGGATTATAATCCTTCAAATGGTGAGTCAATGAAGTTAAATTTATAAATTTAACATTTAACTAATTGGTAATTATTTATACTGAGCTTTTAATTCTAGATGAAATTTATTTTGCTGACCCCAAAAATGAATCTATATCGAAAGTCTCTTTGAAAAGCGGAAATATTCAGAAAGCTATTGAAAATATAAGGTTTCCAACATCAGTAGCAGTAGGTATGTAATTTTTCTGTAAATTTATATATTGTTAATAAGAAATGTTGGGCTCAGGCTGAGCCCCATTTTCAGCCCCACCTAAAAATGGACATAAGATTCGGGATTTTCAGCCAATTTTGACTATATAAACACCAAACTGTAGCTTTTTATGCCCTCTAAAACGTTGTTTTCCGGTGTTTTTCAGTGTCTGTAGTCATTCTTTCAGAATTTTCAATTTTCAAAATCCATGTTTTTGACATTCTTCGTATCAACTACCAGAATTTTTTTCGAAATGACTTCAAACTTGAAATATGCATAGATAGGTCTATTACCTACAATAATACAGAAGTACATTTTCGATTTTTTGAGTTTTGTGCTCAGCGTTGTCCAATTTCCAAACCCCCTTTTTTTATTTTGAAATGAAAAATTGCGATAATTTTTTTATTCTTGTTCGATCAACATCAAATTTTCAGTACTTATATAGACGGGCGAGATACATCTTTTTTACTTAAATAATTGTTTTGTATACTCCAAAGAAAATTTTTAAAAAATTTTCAAAAAATTTTTTTTTGAAAGTTTGTTCCAAGAACAAATCCAAACCTAATGCATATACAAAGAAATTATCTAAGTAAAATATGTGCATCTCCCACGACTACATATGCCCTGAAAATTTCATCCACTTCTCCTGAACAGAAAAAAAATTATCGCAATTTTTCATTTCAAAATAAAAAAAAAGTGGGTTTGGAAACTGGACAACGCTGAGCACACTTCCAGACATCAAAAAAAATCGAAAAAATCACTAAAGCACTTCTGTACTATTGTAGGTCATGTACCAATCCCTTGTCAAAGAAATTTCTGAAAAAAATTCATGGCTACCACACAACAAACAACACTAGTTTCGAATACGACCGAAGCATATGTCAAACAACCATGAAATCATATAATAAAAATTGAATTCTGAAAAGAATGACATACACACGACACCAGAAAAAACACCGGAAAAAACAACGTATTTAGGAGGGCAAAAAAGCTACTAAGCTTGGTGCCTTCATACTATGAGTAAACCCTGAAAATTCCGAATTTTATGTTCATTTTTAGGTGGGGCTGAAAATGGTTCTCAGCCCGAGCCCAACATTGGATCTTGCCCTAATAAAGTTTTCTAGATGGATTCTTGTTCATGTTTATAGAGTTAACTCAACCATTCATTTTGTTATGGTAGATTAAAATTAGTATGTTAATACTTTCATGCTGGACCCATGACAGGAATTCAGTTCGGGTCGCTTACATTTGTTTTTCGGCTGATGAGCCATAAAGCTGATAACGCCATTCTACTTTACCGTAATAGCACATGACTATTTTCCTCTTATTATTTAATTTCTTCAGATTGGTTAAGAGATAATCTCTATTGGATAAATGGAGTTCATCATACTATTGAAGTATCCAGAACATCTGGAATTTATCGTAAAAAAATTGCTCCTAACATTCACTCTCCTACCGATATTACGTTAGACGTTACAAAAGGGTAAGTAAATAAAATAAATTTATCTTCAAGGAATGTATAGAAAATGTATTTCTTAAGTTCTAAGAATATCTTTTTTCAGATTTATTAATATTAAAAGAATACAATTTTTTCAGGTTAATTAACAAAAGTTATATTACTTGGTTAATAAAATAAATACAAACTGGATGGATTGTACTATGTTCCCCTTGTCAATGATATGTCCAAAGTAACATCCTTTTCATAATTTTCAGATATATTTACATAAGTGATAACAGTGTTTTACCAACAATCAATAAATGTGAACTAAATGGTTCAGACTGTCGTGTCCTTGTAAACTCCGATATATCCAAAGTAACTTCTCTTCATGTAGACGTAACCTCCGAGCAAAGTAAGTGCATAAATTTTTAATAAACTAGTATAATTTGTCTGTATAAATATATATGAACTTCACAAATATATAATTTTCCTTATAGGAAAAATTTACTGGACAAATGCTGAAAGAAATATAATAGAAAGCGTTGATGAATATGGAAAAAACCGAGTCTTGGAATTTAGCGATCTCAGTAACCCAGTTAGAATAAACGTAAACAAGGATTATATAATTTGGACAGAAAAATATTCAGATGTGATTTTCTTCGCCACAAAACGGGGTCACAAAATGATAAGAAACACTAAATTGGGTAAAATTTTAAAGATTTACTTGATATTTAAACTTTACTTTGGGGTTAAATTAATCAAAATTCTCAATTTCAGATTTTTCATATATACCAGTAGGTTCTTGGTTCATGGCTTTGACTTCTGTTTATTCAAAACCCATGGAGTAACACAAAACAATTGTGTTTCGTTAATGAAAGGAAATGTCAACAGTTCTGTTTCTCTCAAAATGATTTAAAAATGGTTAGAACTTTGACAATGAATAATATTTTGAGAAAAAGCTTTCCAGAAAAAAAAATGTGTATTAAAAATTTCAACAGGTATGTGGTTGCTCCCAAGGGTTAACTTTGCAATCAGATGGAACATCTTGTTCAACACAGAAATGCTCCTCTTCTGAGTGGATGTGTGATAATGGAGAATGTATTTTTAACTTTGCCAGGTAATGAATTCGATGCAATTGTAAGTAAATTATGACATTGGATTTCATTTGCTGTTTTATTTTAGGTGTGATGGGAGTGTAGACTGCTCAGATAAGTCAGATGAAAAAGGTTGTACTGCTATTTGCTCTGAAGAAGAATTTCAGTGCAAAGATAGGTCTTGTATTAAAAAGAAATTTAAATGTGATGGCTATAGCGATTGTCGTGACAACTCAGATGAAAACTGCACAAAGCCTTTTAAAACAGACTGCACCATAAGTAATTCCTTTTTATAATTAAACTTTTAATACAATGTTTAAGAATACTAACTTACCACAAATATTTATAAAAATTTCCAAATTTTCAGGTAATGCTTGGCACTGTGAATCAGGAGAATGCCTTCCCCATATATGGAGATGTGATGGTAAAGTCAATTGTATGGATGGCTCTGATGAAAAAAATTGTGATATAAGAGTGTGCTTAGAAGATAAAATCAATTGTAATAATGGTAAGAATCATGGTTAAGATTTAAAGCTTTTGCTAAATGAAATGGCAAATTAATCTACTTTATTACATTTCTAGGATCTTGTATTCCCTTAAAATGGAGGTGCGATGGCGAAAAGGACTGTAAAACTGGAGAGGACGAAATAAATTGCCGTAAGCATGACTTAACGTGTTTCCTTTAAATTAAATTTTCAAAAATACTCATATACTCGTACTAAATATAATGAGTTTCCAGAATGTAAGCTTGGTGAATACAAG
>JABUQX010066014.1:0-7500 GCA_015478945.1 Trachelipus rathkii | reverse complement strand
ATGTACTCTCCATATTACTGTAATATGAATGTACTGGGTTATATAATTATTATTATTATTATTATTATTATTATTATATTTATTATTATCTACATAAATGTATTGTTATTATTATTCATCTCATTACAGATTTTATTCATTAAAAAGTTTTGTTATTATTATTATTAATACTCTGTGACTACTCTTTCGTAATGTTGATATATAATTAGTATGGAATGATATTTCTTATCAATATCATTCATTATTTATTATAATTATATATTATTATTATATTATTTTATTTATAACATTATTTTATTTATTATTAGTAATTATTATTATATTATTATTATAAGTTTATTATATTAACATAATTATTATTATTATTAATATATTAATTATTAATATTATTATTAATTATTATATTATTATTATTATTTATTAATTTATATTATTATTATTATATATGTTATTTGTAATTATTTACTCATTGAATTATATTATTATTATATTATTGATTACTATTTATTATTATTATTAATTATTTATAATTATTTTAATATTATTATTATTAATTATTATTTTATTATTATTATTATTTAATTTAATTAATTATTATTATATTAATAAATATTATTATTATTGATTTAATATTATTATATTAAATTATTATTATTATTATTAATATTTATTAAATATTATTATTTATATATTAAATTATTATTATTTATTCATTTATTTTATTATATTATTTAATTATTATTATTATATTATTATATATATGAATTATTTATTATATTATTTATATTATTTATTATTATTATTAGTTATTATTTATATTAATTAGTATTATTATTATTATTATTATTATTATTATTAAATAAAATAAGCTCAAGTTTTAAAATCTTATACATTTTTTTTTAAAATCAATATAAAAAAAACCCTGAAAAATTATTATTCTTATTATTCATTATATATTACGTATAAATAATATTACTTAACATAAATTATTTATATTTAGTGACTTTTTTAAAAACTTTAATTAATATTTAATATTTTATTATTATTATATTATTATTATTATTATTTAATTATTATTATTATTATTATTATTATTATTATTATTATTATTATTATTATTATTATTATTATTATTATTATTATTAATTATTAATTATTATTATTATTTTATTCATTATTTATTATTATTATTATAATTTAATTATTAATATATTTATTATTAATTTATATATTATTATTATTATTATTATTATTATTATATATTAATTATTTTATTATTATTATTATTTTTGAGGGAATAATTCGAAGTTAATTAAATTATATATTTTCCAAAAGTAAAAAACTAGCCCAGACATATAAAATCTTTAAAAGTAAAAATAAAAAAAAATAAAAAAAAAAAAAAAAAAATTACCGTCACTTAAAATATGCAAAATATTTTAGTAATTCACTGGAAAATAAAATATCTGCTTTCTTTCTTCAATCGATGTTGATAAACAATTGAATGGATGTTCGGAACAAAATTTTTCAAATAATTCTTTGTTGGAGCAAGCTTTGTTTATACTGAAAAGTTTTTTCTATGTTTCTATTTTGCATTCTTTTTATGCCGAAAGATAATATTTAAGTAATAATCTGTCTAATGAGGCACTTCGGAGAGAAATGTTTCATCAAGTATGTAAGAATGCATACACACATTTGCACACCATTGAAAAATGTGTTTCTTATTTTCAAAGTATAACGTAAAACAAATTCTTTTATCATACCCATTCCAAAGGATTATATTCTAATTATTTAAATTTCGAAGATATTTTACATATTTTTTTCAATTCAATCCAAAGGCAATTTATATCTTGGGAGAATCATTCTCTATATTCAGTAAATGAGAGAATGTTAGAAGTAATCCAACGTATAACCAGATTATTTTAAAAGCCTACTGATTCCCTATTTTTTCTTAAAATTTTTTTTTTAATTTTTTTAATTTGATTAAAACCAACGTCATTCTTTTATAATTTTGCATCAAAAGCATAAGTAAACGTGAATTGCAAAATTCTGTCTCCTGCAAAATAAATTGTTATGCTTTAACATTCGAGATTGACATTTTATTATTTTGATTTATTGAACTATAATTGTGGTCCATCACTTGAAATAGCTTAGTGATCCTCGAATAATCGCTCTCGGTAAACGGGACCTGTCGACTTCTAATGACCATTTTCATCGTCGCACTTTATAAAATGAAGAAAACAATGACTTGTAAAAGCTTTTAAAACATTTCCAGTCTTCCAATCTTCTGTGATTAAAGAAACTTCCAGTTTAGACTAATTTCAGCAGATGAACACAGACGCAAGCTCTGGAAATTAATGTGAGCTAGGCCTGATACCGTGAGTTACTGTGCATGTAGAGGAAACAGACATCACGATTGAGTGATTGGATATCAATTCAGATCGTCTGCACCGTATAAAATTAACTATTAATATGAGGTACTATAGGAAAGATACTCTCAGACATCTCATACACTAATGATTTTGTCATTTCACCAAAGAGAACCCTATTCAATTTAAGTATCAATGGATGAAAGAAACTAGCATTTACTTGATGTAGCGATGTAGCGAGAAGAGCGACAGTTGATCTCATTCTTGTTTAGAAGATCGATATAATAGTATTGTCCTGAGAAAGCGTGAGAGAACTATTCGTATCTGATAAACGTGTGCCAGTAGAAGTTACACACATTTATAACTCACCTCTCTGCGCAGTGATAATATCTATATATTATATACAAAGGGTATGCAATTAGGCAGTATCCGCCATTTTAAGATTTGAGGTTAAGGGACTCTCTTAAAATTTAGATATTTCTAACTAACTAATAAGAAACATAGAATTTTAAATTCTTGTTTTTGAGATTGAAAAGCCCTCATAGATTAGTTTAACACTCACATGTAGACTTGACTAAGATTATTCGATGAGCATTACACACTAAATTACATAGGGCCTACTAACGAGTGAGTCCAATTCTAATTAAACTTATTATTGGGTACAAGTTTCCGCAAGAACGCACATCATCATCTAGATTTCATATAGAGCCCGATTTTTAGATAATGAGTATGTATTAGATGTCAGCTATTTGAGCAGTCGTCGATCCCAAATAATATATAGTTAAAAAGAAATATTTTCTGTAAAATAAACTACTGAGTGTGTACAGCAGAACAGCTAGTGATACTGAGTCTGGAAATTACTGCACTACCAATGAGACACTACTCCAATACCGATATCGCTAGATGCTAAGTGTATGATATATAATCTCTTGTATATATGAGATGGAGTTTCATAAACTTAGAGATCTCTAAGCGATGTTAAGATGTTTGGGAACTTCTAAATGAATATGGAAGACAATTTAGCTAACGATAAAATCAAAATAAAGTAAGAGCGTGCTTTTATACTAATTTCTTTGATTTTGTAAGACACACTAACAACTCCTGAACATAATTAAACGTAGGACCTTTAGCTAAAAATTTCGATGCTTCACACAAGTCAAATTTAGGACCATAGTTGATTCCTAAATTATATTGGTCAAGTCCCAGAACATCATTTTCTATTGAGTACGTAGATACACCTTCTTCCTCCGAACAATGTGTATTTCCATACTATTTTGCTTACGGAAAATCCACTGAGCTGTGTAGATCAGTAATATAAATTAAAAAGTGTCAAACAGCTTCGGAGAATGTATATATTTCAGGAGGAGCACTCAATCAAAAGAGGATTGAGAGACTATATGATCTGTGAAATTCGTGAAATAGAGAGTGACACGATATACACGTATGACTTATTCAATATATACTCATTTATAGAGTATTATTTATTATAGGTGATCATGGTTCAAAGAGTCTCTAGTATAGTAGAGTTTTCATAAACTTATTATAAACATATAATAATTGGAGACTTCTGTGTGGTCATAAACTATAAGAATATCTAATTACAATGTGAATAGAGAGCAAAATCATGTAAGTTTTCTGTTGGGAAAGAGGTTCTATGAACTCTGTTAGTTTAAGTACTGCTGATAACACCACCTCCTTGATATGAGCTACGGCGGTGATTTATTAATATTTTACAAATTCTGAATATTAGAAATAAAAATGCTCCATGGAGCGTGAAGTATCGAATGATCATAACACAAGTTCTAGGACCTTATAGTGCATATCAATTAATAATATGGTCCTCTAATTAAGTCCCAGATACATCATCATTTTATTAATTTGAGAACCTTCATTGAAATGATAACATATACTAGCTATGTAACGAAGAAATAATAAGAGTAAATCGCATATGCTTAATTGGTATGAGTTATTTCATGTTAATAACATATTGGTGAAATCTATGAATCACTTTATGATCCGATAAATTCGATAATTTAGTATTGAACACACATAATATACCACGATATACTAATCTTAAATATATTTTTATATACCAGCGTTCAACTTCCTAGATGATTCAATAACATTATAAGATTTGAGAACTTTCATAAATATAATTAGCATTTTTTATACATAACTAAATATTATTAAATTAAAGAGTTATATTAAATATTCTTGTTTTTTGAAGACCTGTAACTATTTAAAAAAACTTAGTGAAACCTTTATATGAGCTGAATTACTTACTCAACTAAGTTCATAGGACATAGTGATTACTTAAATTATATATATGTTCCAAAGTCCCAGAATCATCTATTTTCATTTTTGAGAACCTTAGAAAATAGTATTTTATATAGCATATATGAGTGCGAAGACAGAAAAATTATTAAATCAAAACTTTCGGATAACTATATATTATTTTCTTATAGATGATGCTAGTGTAAACTTATTTGTATCTAGATAAAATTCGAAATGATGACACTACAAATAACCACTGATACTATCTAACTAATTATTTATTATAACGTTCAACTCCCAGAGTTCAATATTTAAAATTGAGAACTTACTTATAAATATTAGCATTATAATTACAAAATAAAAAAGTTTTGAAATTTCATGTATTTTATATTTTTGAGAAAAACACCTGTAATTAAAAAAACGTGGACCTTGAGCTTAATTTCGATGCTTACACACATGATCATATTAGGTGGGAACTACATAGTAGATATCTAACTATTATTATGTCCAATTTACCCAGACATATTCATCATTTTAATTTAAGAATACCTCAGTTAGAATGTAATGTAGAACTAGTATGAACGAGATAAAGAGGCAATAAAATTTAAATCATTTCTTCTGAACAATATATACTATTCTATGAAAGAACGTGAAATCTATTGATCTGTAATTTCGATAAGTATATGACAAATATATATAATAAACCAACTATGAATATATCATATATTCCATTATATTTTATTACAAGGATTTAAACTCCCAGAGGTCAAACTTAGATTTAGAGAATCTTCTTAAAATATTAGTCATTTATAACAAAACAAAATAAATAAGTATATTTATATTATTAAATTCTTGTTTTGAAGACCTTTTAACACCTGTAATAAAAAAACGTGGCCCTTGAGCTAAATTTCGATGCTTACACACAAATCATAGGACCATAGTGATTCTAATTACTATATGGTCCAAGTCCAGACATCATCATTTTTCATTTGAGAACCTTTAGGAATGAATATAGATTAGTACATGATGCGATATATTCTCTCATATAAAAAAATATAAAATAATTTCTTTACTTTAGAAACATATATATATATTTTCTGAGATATATATAGAGTCACGTGAACTTTGATTACTTAGAACAATTCGATAAATTATGACACTACTAAATATACCACTATAGATACTATCTTTAATTATTATCTGTGTGTGGAGAACGATAGAACACCTTCTAGGAAGAAGATACATCTTTTCTAAGAGAACAACTCTTTATCAGGATAGATAAAAAAAAATTGTACTAGTTTTATCATCAATTTTTGGAAAAACAAAAGAAAAAAGGAAAACTTTTTTTGAAGTGACACAAGTTGAAAAAATTATTTTGCCTAAAAATTACTTCTAAATTATTAATATATTGGTACAGCTTACAATATATAATAAGAAGAGTAATAAAAGAAAACTCATTTAGAATGAATTTATATAGATAGCATGATAGCGAGGACAGATTAAAAATTAATAAAAACAAACTTCGCGAATCATGATATATTTTCAGAGAGCGTGAACTTTAGGATCTGATTAAATTAACAAATAAGTGACACTTAAAATACCACATTACTATTACTATATATTTAATTATATTAGGTTAATAGTCAGAGTATCACATATTTTAATATTGAAGAACTTACTTAATATTAGCATATAATTATATTCAAAAATAAAAAAGTGATTTAAATTTCGTGTGATTTTTTTTTAAACACCTGTTATAAAAAAACGTGGACCTTGTGAATGCTTAATATTTCTCAGAATTTGTCATTAAAACTAAAAGATATCATAGGCACTCATAGATTGATTTCATGCACAATTATATTATTAATATGTGTCTACTCATAGTCCCAGGACATTACATCATTTTATATAATTTGAGATACCCATTTAGTATGATATGACACATACATAGGTACCAGTGCAGTATATGAACTAGGACGAAAAGCAAATAATTGAAATACATTTCGTTTACTGAAACATCTAATATATATTATCGATGAACGCTGTAACAACTTGATCTCTGAAATTAGAAATTTTAGTAGACACAATACCTTACCACCTATACTAATCTTAAAGTTATATTTTATATAAAGTGTTCTATTATAGGTATCAAACTCGCTCACGAGTTCCTAATATTTCTCATTTGAGAGATTTCTCCAGGGAGGTCTTAATATTAGCATTTATAATGTAACATAAATATAAAAAAAGTTTAAAATTCTGTTTTTGAATACACCTGTAATAATAAAAAAACTGAGTGTCCCTATTTCGACTTGGACCCTTGAGCTTATATATTCGATGTTCAATACACAGATCATAATAGTGAATTCACATAGTGATATCGTATAACTATTATATGGTCCTTCATTAAAGTTCACCAGTGACATCTTCTATTTTTAATTGATAACCCAATATAATTAGAAATGTGAACAACTACAAGTGCTAATTGTAATACGAGAAAGTGACAAAATTGAAATCTTTAAGTCTTTATCATGTAACATAATTGATAATTATTTCCTTATAGAAGTAACGTGAACTTTGCTATCTGAAATTTCGAAAGTGACACACATTAATACCACTCATTAATATATAGATACTATATCTTAATATATTTAATTACAAGGTTCATAAACTCCTTAGAGTGTATTCAACATTTAAGATTTTTGAGAACTTTACTATACATATTAGCATTTTAACAACAATAAATATAATATAGATATTAATAATTTTCATTGTGATTTTGAAGGCCTGTTAACATAAAAAAACGTGGAACCTGCAGTCTTAAATTTTCGAATGCTTTCACACACAAGTATAGGATACATAG
>JABUQX010066013.1:62500-70124 GCA_015478945.1 Trachelipus rathkii | reverse complement strand
CGTCATAAATATAATAATAACTGATTGGCTACTAGGACGTCACTTAGAATTACTGCGCTCTAATTGGCTCTCAGCAGTGACGTCAAGAAAAGAGTGAAAGCGTGACTTGGTGATCTCATAGAATACTGACTCGTGGCCTGACCTTTCTGTTGTCTCATATATATATATATATATATATATATATATATATATATATATATATATATATATATATATATATATATATATATATATATATATATATATATATATATATATATATATATATATATATATATATATATATGTTAATATATATATATATATATATACAAGGTGGGCATTAACGCGTTAAAGCGTTAATCCGTTAATTAACTCGTTAATTTTCGTTAACGCTTTCGTTAATTTCGAAAAGAAGTAACGGACTATTAACGAGTTAAAAATTTTCCCTACATCCGTTAATCGTTAAATTAATTTACGAGTTTATAAAATATTTTCTTATCAGATTTTAAATTGTATTAGATTCAATTTCGATAACAAACTTTTTAAAAATTTCCAAAACGCTCCTCTCAATGGCTCAAAATGTGTTTATTCTTACACGGTTATTATCCCGTTTAGAAATGTTTGACGTTTTTCTTTTGCTGTATTCTCATTTCTTATTGGTTCGCTTAAGAAAAAAGAGATAGTGACTGTTGCCCGTTCAAAGAGTATTAACTTCTTTCGTTAGATACTTGAAATTGCTTCTTTTGCGACTAGTGAAAAATATAAGAACTAGGCCTCATAAGCGTTGTAATTTATAAAAAAATATACATATTTGTATTAAAATTCTAAGTTGACATATCCTATTATTTTTACAATAAAATACTACTCGGGTGTCCGTAAAAGAATGTCCCAGTTTCAATGCTTTATTATAACAGCGTAATATACAATATCAACAGCATATCATACATCAAAGTGAAGGTCATTGAACAGAGTTTTTCCTACATATGTTCAATATGTGCCCCCTTCGTTATAGGGGATACATTCAGCCGATAATTCAATTCCTCCCAAACATTGGTTAACAGATCCGGAGTAATGGAAGGAACGGCATGTTCAATTCTGCGTTTCAACTCTGCGTATAATTGGGCAGCCCAATAGGAAGAAATCGCATGGCGTTAAGTCCGGGGACCGGGGCCAGATATATAGAGCTCTGTCGTCTGGACCATTATGACCAACCCAACGATCTGGGAGTAAGACGTTCAACCACGCTCGCACTATTTGACTTCAATGTGGAGGGGCTCCATCTTGCTGCCGTATAAAGTTTACCGCTTCATCCTCTAATAATTGTGGAAAGAGCATTTGTTGTAACATATCGAGATAGGCGACCCCTGTTACGGTTGCTTCTGCAAAAAAGAAAGGTCCGTAGACCTGGCGTCGGGATATGGCGCAGAAAAAGTTAACCTTTGGGGAATCACGTTCGTGTTCTACAAGTTCATGCGAATTTTCAGACCCCAGATACGAACATTATGGGCATTCACCTTACCCCTGAGATGAAAGGTGGACTCATCGCTAAACACTACACGATCTAGAAGGTCATCGTGTCGACCTAGCACTGCACAGGCAAAGGTAAACCGTAGAGCATAGTCGTCGGGCTTTAAAGCATGTGCAAACTGCAACCGGTATGCACGCATGTGTAAACGTTTCCTTAACACATTCCACACCGTCGTTTTTGGCACCTTCAGTTCGTGACTTGCTCTCCGAACGGATTTCTTAGGACTATGAAGGAACGAGGCCCTGATACGGTCCACATCCTGTACAGTCACTTTGGGCCGTCCTGTACTTTTGCCTTTAAAAAGACATCCATTAGTTGCAAATTGCCTATACCATCGGCGAATGTTTTTGCCACATGGAGGGTCACATTGGAACCGTAAACGATACGCACGTTGAATCGTAATTACAGATTCATACTTAGCAAATTGTAGAACACAGAAAGCTTTACGCTCAGGACTCGCCATTGTCAGTATGTGGCGCACGCACTAGAGAAGACTACATCTGAATGCGCGCATGCGCGTATGTCGACCTATCAGGAACTCGTTCTGGCGCAAGGGCATATTCGAAACTATGCAACTTACTCTTCACTTTGATGTATGATATAATATGGATATTGTATATTATGCTGTTATAATAAAGCATTGAAACTGGGACATTCTTTTACGGACACCCGGTATTGAGTACTAATTAAGGTATTTACGCTTTGGAAGTATTCTTCGGCAAGCGGCAAAAGCATCTGCCATAGGTCAAAGCCTAATTAATTTGTCTGATAAGCTTAATATCATTATTAATATTGCTAGGGATATTATTATAATAAAAGAAAATTAACAATAATTATTACTATTCCTACATATTGTGAAGACGGTTAACGTTAACGATTAGCGTTAACTTCCGCTACTTTACCGATAAACGCTTTAATGATTAACGTCGTTAATATTTTTGGTTAAGATAAAAAATAAATAAAGTTATCTTTTTCATTAACTGTACCTACTTTTGTATATATATATATATATATATATATATATATATATATATATATATATATATATATATATATATATATATATATATATATATATATATATATATATATATATGTATAACTATGCTAACGCTATCATATATATAATAATATGCACACATATATAATAATATATATGTATATATATATATAATATTAATAATATTAATATATAAGTAATAATATAATATAATATATGTAATATATATATATATATATTCATATATATAAATAATAATATATGTAATAATATCTTCTTTATAATAACAATAATATATGTAAATATATAATAATAATAATATATAATATAATAATAATATAATATAATAATAATATATGTATAAATGAAGCGAATAACAATAATAATATATATATATAATATATATATATATATAATAACAATAATATATATGTAATATATATATATATATATATATAAACATATATATATAACTATATTATATATATATAGTGGGTCAATCAAGTATATACAATATTTGGAGCCAGTCACTTAAGATTTATAAATAATCATATACTAAAGCCTTAAAAAAATATTGTTATTTAACACAAAAATCTCTGAAACTCCCCCTTTCTAATAAACCAATTGTTTGGCTTAAAATTCTGCACTAATCTATCTGCATATACATTATATATATATATATATATATATATATATATATATATATATATATATAACATATATATATTTTATATATATATATATAGTAATAGTAATATATGTATGTATATATATATATATATATATATATATATATATATATATTATATGAAAGCAATAATAAGAAATAATACTGTATATATTTAATATATCACTATAGAATAATAATATATATATATATTTATATAATAATATAATAATAATATATATATATATATATAATAATATATATATATATATATATATATATATATATATATATATATATATATATATATATATATATATATATATATATATATATTTATTGTTTTTTTTTATTAAATCTTTTTTTTCTCATACAACTGTGGTTTTTAAACTGGATATATAAGATATATCTTATATATAAGATATATAAGATGTATAAGACGATAAACCCTCCCGAAATTATTTCAGCATTCAAAATTTTTTGATATCTTAAGTATCTAAATGTTAATTAATAGTAATTAATAATAATAATAGTTAATGAAAACAAATTAGAGTATATATTAATTGAAATTGAAACATTTGCGGTCCGTGAAAATTTCTTTGGTTAAGTGGCTATTGAAAGTATTAAAGGAGAATCTCTAGCGGAGTTAATACTACGATCGCTGAAATAAATAATGACTCTGTTTAAATAAAGATGTGATGGTGAAGAATCAATGAAGAAAAGTTTTAGAGGTGTTTAAGATGTCGAAAATATCCAGCGGCGTTATATGTTCATTGCTGTTCACATCCATGTGAAGTACAGCACATTAGAAACTTTATGACACAACGAACGCAACTAGATGCAATTTTGAATTGCCAATGCTTTCTACTATCTTAATAAAAAAAAAAGAAGAAAGATTTTTTCAGGCACAAAAAGACGAATGGGCAAAAAACTTAGGGGGTGAAAGTTGATGAATTGTTATGATCTAAGGGGGTACAAAGCATTTGTTGAAGCAGAGGAGCTTGAATGGATTAAGATATTAAACCTTCTTCAAAAAACTCAGATCTTTTGAAGTCTGTAATGAAAAGAAAATTTGTTATAAGTTTATTTATGACTTCAACTTTATTCCCCTACACTCTTCAATAATGCACTACATCTCCAGTCTCCATATAATTAGAGAGAGCAACTGCCGTTAATCATTTTGAAAAATGTGAGGTTTATTTTAAAAGATTTTCAAGCAAACATCAATGAAACATTTTCAAACATTTTGGAAGTTCCAACAGAACTTCCGCTTTCTGGTATTAAAGAAGGGGAATGTCTCTTGAGAATCAATGTAAAATGAAAATTTCAATTTTTTCTTAATAATTTTTCAAAGCAGTTAGAGACCAAGTTCGTGAGCCATACATCTATACTTACTAATCTTTGTAAAGTCACTCATCCCATCGACATCTATTAAAAATTTTGCGAATTTTGTAAATAAACTTTATCTGTACAATCACATTTGGATTGTTAAGGATTTTAGCATATACCTCACTCAAAACGTGCACTACAAAAAAATATTTCTCAACTCTGAAAAGAGTCAAAACATATTTCTTCAATTCTACATTTGAAGAAAGCCCGATGGAAAGAAAGAAAACTGACTCTTATGAGTGCTCATCATGGCTGCACAATATAAACGGAGGAAGTTATTTATCAATCTTGTTGCTAAGAAACTAAGATGAAAATTTTTTATATAAATAAAATGGTATATATATATAATGGTATATATATATATATATATATATATATTTATATATATATATATATATATATATATATATATATATATATATATATATATATATATATATATATATATATATATATATATATATATATATATATACATTTATATATAACTATATATATATATATATATATATATATATATATATATAATATATTAATCTCAACCCCCGAAAAAATTTCTGCCTACGTACCATATATATATATATATATATATATATATATATATATATATATATATATATATATATATATATATATATATATATATATATATATATATTATCTTTTTATATATATATATATATATATATATATATATATATATAATGAGAAGCAACAGAGGAAAGACAAAAAGAAGTTTTTAAAAGAAGAAACATAAAGGGTTGAAATGGGAAGATCAGGAAACATAAGAAGAATAATGAGAAAAGTCAAACAAATGTCAAGATTAATAATCTGCTCAAATTCCTCCTTGATCAGTCTGGTTGTCACTGATTGATATTCAAGTAGGAAAAATATTATGCAAAAATTAATATTTAAATATTTTCAAACTTAAAATTAGTTTATCGGAATTAAAATATGAAATTAAAATACATTATTATATTCAAGCTTAAATGTGAAGCCCAAAAATTTTGAAAGAGAGCACTTTTGGATAAAATTATTATAGAATTAGAAGAGCGATTTCAAAAACAATGAAATGATTTGGTACTTCTAGTCCTCATACTCTGCGTCGTTTGGATTATAAACATATATGTATGTCCACAAGGAGTTCTTTTAGACAGGCCTTTGCATTACTAATAAGCATTACGTGCCGTTCCCGAGACCGGATAAAAGAGAAGAGTTGTCTCGACAGGCCTAGCAGGTCAGTGGCTTAAAACAATCCTTGCCCGTGAAACCTCACAATCAGTCATTGGATGCACTGACAGACAGACCTCTGGTCTACTTATCTGGGATGAAGTGAATTGTGCTATATATGTAACAGTAAATATTTGAGCAAAGGTTGGTCTTCGAATCAATAAATTGAAAATGGGCTATTTCAAACACCTTCTAGGGACTGGGAACCCCCTCAGATGTTTAGTTTTTCTTCTCATCAAGGGGTACATTTGGATATTGTACAGGTGTTGAGTGCAAATAATGTTAAAATTGATTGTGATAGTAATAATAATTAGTGATAATATGTTATTGATAACAAAGAGTGTTAGTATTAGTGATAATATATTATTGATAACAGTGCTAGTGTTAGTGAAGGTAGCAATTTTAATGTATCAAGGTTAATGTTAGTGATATTAATTAATTAATAATGCCAATATTGGTAGATGGGCATATTTGTAAATTCGTTATTTCGTTAATTGAGTGCACCCCCTCCTAGATTAGGGCCCTGCCTGTGAGTGGTTGTGTTTATATATAAAAATATATATATATATATATATATATATATATATATATATATATATATATATATATATATATATATATATATATATATATATATATATATATATATAATATATATATATATATATATATATAAATATGTCTATTTATGTTTATATCTTCTTTATATATAATATATATATATATATATATATATATATATATATATATATATATATATATATATAACTATATCTTTGTGCTCTCTCTATATATATATATAATTCCATTTGTTCCAGATTGTTGGTCATTACGTAGTTCAAAAATCTACTTAGGTCAAAACATAAAATAGATGAATTGATATACGACAAATATATCAATGGGACCTAATTAGTAGATATTCTTGTTATCCATTAAAAAGTGGAGTGTTTTTCATTTACAAAAAGAAATTCTCTTCTTCTTTTTTTTTTTCATTTACATTTTTTTCAATCATTTTTGAAAGATATTTACCTTAAATTGAAAACTCTGTTTGAATTAATGAATTAATATATATATATATATATATATATATATATATATATATATAATATATATATATATATATATATATATATATATATATATATATATATATATATATATATATATATATATTATAAAGATTTACATATATATTTATATACTTATATCAATATATATATATATATATACCTATGTATGAAGGTAATATGTATATATATAATAATATATTATCATAATATTAATAATATATAATAATAATAGCAACCTTAATAGTAATAACCAATAACCAGCATAATAATATATGTATAATAACAATAATAATAATAATAATATACATAATAATAAGTAATATCTTTAAATGGTGCTAAAAAGATATATAATAATATATATATATATGTAATATATAATATATATATATATATATATATAATAATAATAATAATAATATATATGAAATATATATAATATAATAATAATATATATATATATATGTATATATATATGTATATATATATATATATATATATATATATATATATATATATATATATATATATATATATATATATATATATATATATATATATATATATAAATATATATATATATATATATATATATATATCTATATATATATATATATATATATATATATATATATATATATATATATATATATATATATATATATATATATATACATGGGGCAATTCCTGATGATTGATGTTAAATTCTCAAGACAATGTGATTTGAGAATAAAGATGTCGATAATTATTCTTCTTCTAAC
>JABUQX010066013.1:47500-50000 GCA_015478945.1 Trachelipus rathkii | reverse complement strand
AACAGGAAAACTACAACTGCTGCGAAAATTAAGAAGGAGTTGGGAACAAAGCTTAAAACACCAAGTGTTACTCGCTGGAACTCCCTATGCGATTCTATAAAAGACCTGTTTAAGAACCTTGATGGTCGCATGACACAAATCAACAACATTTGTATGGAACAAAAGCCTTGTCTTCCAGTATTTAATAAAAGTGATAAGGAGGTAATTGCGGAGTACATCGAAATAATGACGCCTATTGCTGTTAGGCTTCATATGTTGCAGGAAGAGAAGAATGCGTACGCGGGAGTCCTATTGCCTAATCTCTTCCTCCTCAAGGACAAGATCGGAGAAATGCAACGAGAGGTGGAAAAATTTAACTATGCCAAAAACTTAGTCAACTACTTGCTAAAGCAACCAAAGGCAAACAAAAGGAAAGAAAAGGGCTTTGAACCGAGGTTCAGCAGTATCTTTGATTTGCTTATGGCAACAGCCCTGCATCCTCACTTCAAACTCGGAGTGGTACGTAGGTTAAATGAGGGGAAGTACCAAGCTGCCAAGACCAGGATACTGGAGGAAATAAAGTGTAATATTTCATCGAATCTTACTCCTCCATATTAAGACACTGAAGGTGATGGGACTGAGTCTGAAAGTGACCCATTTATGGTGAGTTATTTTTATAATTTGGAACAAACTTTAAGCATCTCTTGTATTATATATATATATATATATATATATATATATATATATATATATATATATATATATATATATATATATATATATATATATATATATATATAATATATATTTATATATATATATATATATATATATATATATATATATATGTATATAATCTTATCTATTTATAAGTTTTATCTACCTGGGAGCAAGAATTAAAACTCGACAGCGAACACGTTGGTAGTGCTGGTTTGGGATAGCCGGCCTTAAAGATCGATTTCCTGTGGTCCCCCCGTGTTACCCTCTGCATAGGGGATAATGCACGTTAAAAAGGTAGTTTTATATATTTATATATATATATATATATATATATATATATATATATATATATATATATATATATATATATATATATATATATATATATATATATATATATATGTTGCTTGGTACGCAAAATTATAGATATAGGATATCAAACCCTTGGCTATTGGACATGATTTTAATATTATTTAATAACACATAGTAAATCTTTAAAAAATTCTAAAAAAGAACAGTTAACATTTTTTTATTTTCACTTAATTTAGCTTTCGTCCATGACAAATTCAACTGGACCTCTTTCAGAATGTGAAAATTAGGAACTGACGAATTTTATGACAAGGAATAAATTTCAATAAATTTTATAGTTGGTTGTTATTTTCCTTCTTGATGTCCTTCAAGTAGTATGAATCTAGAAGAATTGAATTTTGGATCTTGTCTAGTTTTACATCACCTAATACTTTGTTGAAATTTCCAGTATTATAAATATATATTGACTCAATTAATTTCCTTTTGGTGGTATTGTTGCAATATTTCAAATAAAATTTTGCTTTGCGGACATGTGCGCTTTGCGGACATGTGCGCTTTGCGCATGCGGACTAAATTTTTGGAAAAATTGTGCGCTTTTGCGCTTGCGGACTAAGTTTTTCCATTTTGCGCTTTTGCGTTTGCGCTCTAAAGTTTAAAATTTGCGCGCCCACCTCTAGTTAAGTGACACATTCTACTGGTGCAAGAGTATTCATAAGTATACGAGTTACGGTAGGTAGAGATGGTGCCGAATTAAAAGTATGATTGATTTTGTGTTGATGAAGAAGGAAATATTGAGAGTATATTATGGACGTTAAATCAGTAGAGAGGATTATGTTCAAAGGTAATCTTGACACACATGCAGTGCTAAACATAAACTATTCATTAACGAAAATTCGACACATTTAAATTTTATTGTAAAAATACTAATTGTGACTTTTTTCGTTGACTAAAAAAATAAATAATATATATATATATATATATATATATATATATATATATATATATATATATATATATATATATATATATATATATATATATATATATATATATATATATATATATATATATATATATATATATATATATATATATATATATATATATATATATATATATATATATATATATAACTATCTTCTTCTATATATATATATATATATATATATATATATATATATATATATATATATATATATACTATGCTATAATAATATATATATATATATATATGTATCTAACTGCATAATAACCAATAATATGTATGCTCATATGTATATATATGTATATATATGCTATATATAGAATGGCAAGCATATATGCGCAAAGGGAAAGAAATATGAATGTGGATATGAATAATAATAATACTAATGTCAGAGATGTAGCATATAATATATAAATATATATATAATATATATATATATATATATATATATATATATAATAATATATAATATATATATATATAATAATAACAATAATATCTTCTTTA
>JABUQX010066013.1:40000-42500 GCA_015478945.1 Trachelipus rathkii | reverse complement strand
ATTGCTGCTGAATCGCCACCCAAACTTATGGTTATATAAGCATAATGTCAAAAAACATAAATAACACTTTATCTTTTTCTAAGTTGTTTTTCCCGAACCAAAAACTACAGAGAATATACTTATTAGATGTCCGCTCTTGGCCCACAATGAAGACAGTTCCAAATCATCTTTTGAGATTCTTGAGGGTACAGCTAGCTGGTGGACGTTTCAAGTTTCACAAGTTTTGTTTTCCGACTGCTACCTTCCCTCCCAACTAAATACATAGCTAAATGATTTTATTACAATATCATATAGCTTAATTAATATTGGTGCAATTTATAATTTAATTTACTCTTTATAGTGTAACTGAATGTTTATTGAAAAATGACGAATAAAAATGTACAAATAGATAAATACCAGTTTTTATTGTCTAATACTTTTGGTAAGTTGTCAAATAAACGAGTCCGATTGACGAAAAAAAATTATATGTTAGTTGAAAAGAATACCAGTTTTGTCTGCCTAGTTATGAAATTGAAATAATTTGACTGATATTGCTAGGTAAGAGAATGCTAGGTTAAGCTTTACCAGGCAATGCTAGGTTAACTACCTTTGATAGGTAGGGAACTTTTTTAATATTAGCATTTATTCATAATTTTATATGTTAAAAATGTTAGATTATGTACTTTGAAAGAACTATAATGATAAAAAGCACTAAAAATGCTAAAAGGTAACATAAACATTCGTCTAGTGTCTCCAGATATATTATTTTAGTATGAAGATTTATAAATACAATAACTCGTTTACCTTGATGAAATATTTCTAAAGTTTTTGATAGATTAGGTAAATTAATTTAAGTTTTTGTTATGTATTGGTATGTGAAAATAATTATATTTATGTATGTCAAAACTTTCATTTTTCTTATAATGTGAGAAACCTAAAAGTATTTCTTGTTGGGTATTGCTATTTTCTGAAAGTTGTTAACCTTATTATTGCATAATGTTTTGTAAGCATATTAAAAGTTGTCAGATTATAAAGTCTCTTCTTAAATACATGTTAGTATGTAAAATCTAAAGCGAAACGAATATTTGATGTTATATATCCATGTTAAAATGGTTTATAAAGATAGGTACACTGAGTTCTTTTCAGTTTCATTTACAAAAGAACTATATTAGTTACAAGCTAAACAACATGCAATTTGCATTTGCTGAAAATGGGATTTGATATATATATAGATATATATATAGTATATATATATATATATATATATAAAGAGGTATATATATATATATATATATATATTTTATATATATATATATATATATTTATATCTATAAAAAAATATATATATGTAATATAAAAAATATATATATATATATATATATATATATATATATATATATATATATATATATATATATTTAGTTATATATATATATATATATATATATATATATATATATATATATATATATATATATTTTTTTTTATATATATTATTATTTTTTTTTTTTTAAATATATTTGTTATTGTTATATATATGTTAGCAGTTGAAGATATATATATATATATATATATATATATATATATATATATATATATATATATATATATATAATAAATTAATAAATAAATTAATCAATTAATTTTTATTAATAGTTGGGTTGGGTATGGTAGAGGGTTTGCATTACTGCTTTTATTGTCTCTTTACAATCCTTTGCTGTTTTATTATCAATAAATTAATATTTTGCACCTAAAATCAAAAGTCTGAAAGCAAACATTAAGAAAATAAAATTTAAAAAATATAAAAATTTTTTTTTTTTTTTTTAAATAATTTAAAATAAAAATTTTTACAAAGTATTAAAAACTTAAAACAAAAGATTATAATATATAAATTTGTGCTTTCAAAAGTAAGTGTGTGTGTGTGTGTTTACGAGAGAGAGAGAGAGAGAGAGAGAGAGAGAGAGAGAGAGAGAGAGAGAGAGAGAGAGAGAGAGAGAGAGAGAGAGAATGAAGTTAAGGGTTTTGTAATTAACAAGCTAGGTGTGTCATTTTAGTATGCTAGGTTAGGTTAGGCTAGAAATGATATCAGATTAGGCTATGTTAGTCATGATTTCCAGAAATAGGCCTATATATATATATGAAAGAGCAGTTATTAAAGAAGATAGCATATATATATATATATATTATTATTGTTGGTTATTATTATAAATATATATATATATATATATATTATATATATATATGTATATATATATTATATATATTATATTATTATATATATTATTGTTATATATATATATATATATATATATATATATATATATATTAGTTGAAGTTATATATATATATATATATATATATATATATATATATAGGCTTGATGTGAATTGAATTCCCGCGTTTTTCTTAGTCATAAAATTTTAGGTAAAGTATTTACAATTTTGTTTAAATTTTTCATGATTAGGGTAAAATTAAATTAGGTTAAACAAAGAATGAAAAGTCAATTTATTTTATTAATGAT
>JABUQX010066013.1:12500-35000 GCA_015478945.1 Trachelipus rathkii | reverse complement strand
ATATTCTTCAAATATCTATATAGGCCTCCAAGAAATAACTAGAAATAATCTCCAAAAAGAGGCCTATATATATATATATATATATATATATATATATATATATATATATATATATACAAAAAAAAAAAATATATATATATATATATATATATATATATATATATATATATATATATATATATATATATATATATATATATATATATATATATATATATATATATATTTATATATATATGTTGAATATAGAATAAGAAGAATGGATTTAATAATATTCGTATTCTCGAATATATAAAAAATATTCGTATTCGTATTCGCGAATATAAAAATTCACATTCGTTCCACCTCCATTCCATATATTTTACTATGCCTGGTTGCTATAGCAACCATGCATGTATTTATTATTCAACGAATTTCACTCCAAAAATTTTGTAGGTGAAATCCCATTTTGGGGGTTCAGCTCCAACTTCATGTGGGTATTGCCACATCTGATTCCTGCTGGAATCCTTCGTCTTCCTTCCTTCAGCTTCCTATGTTAAGTCCTCGTGGCATTTTTAATAAAAGATTTATCCTTTTTCTTTCAGGATCCCATTTGCGATTGTTCAAACAAGCCGAAAGGTTCTGAAACCCTCAAAATTAAATTCTTCGAACTTTATAACACATAGATTGACACGTCCGGTTCGTGCTTCAACTCCTTCTCTGACTTCTCAAAAGTTTTCGTTACAAAACTTATCCTCATATTTATTTATTTATTTTTCCTCGAAGAGGATGACATAGTTTTGGGCCCCACTTATGGGCCTATGCCCCTCCCATTAAGGGCGTAAGGTGTATACATATATTTATAAATGTTAAGTAACCTATTTATTATTTATTTCTGATTTTTTTCCAATTTCCGTTTTGCCATAGTCAACATTCTACTTTGAGGGGCTGACACTCAAATGCAAATGGATCAAAGGCAAACCTCGGTGACCATATATATATCATTATAATATATATATATATATATATATATATATATATATATATATATATATATATATATATATACATATATATATATATATATAGTTATATATATATATATTATTTATTATTATTATATATATATATTTTTTTATATATATATATGTATATATATATATATATATATTTATATATCAAGTTATTAGCATATATATATATATATATATATATATATATATATATATATATGTTATGGATATATATAGTTGGCTAAGCATACTACTGGCCATTGCTATTATATATGTATTAGCTATTGCTATTATATTATATTGCTATTACATATATATATTATTACATATACATATATATATGTTATATATCAACATATATGTCATCAATATTACAATTACAGTTGCATAGCACATGAGGTTATTGGCTATTATACATATATATATATACATATATATATACATATATATATTATTTGTATATAAATATACATACATATATATATTATTATATATTTATATATACATATACATATATATATACATATTAATATTACATATATACATATACATATATATATATTATATTATTATATATTATTAAAGTTATAATATTATAAATGAGTTACATATATATTATTATTGTTATATATATATTGATATATTATTATTATTATATATATTATTATTATTATTATTATATATATATATTATATATACATATTATTATATATAAATATATATATTATTATATATTATTATATATATATATATATTATGCTATATTATTATATTATATATTATTATATATTATTATATATATTATATATATATATATATATTATTATTATTATTATTACATACATGTGCATAAACATATATTACAATTATATATATATATTAATGTTACAGCAGGTTGAAGATATATATATAGCATAGTTATATATATATATATATATATATATATACATATATATATATAGTTATACATATATATATATATATATATATATATAAGTTATATATATATATATATATATATATATTTATATATATATATTATTATTATTATATATATAGATATATATATATATATATATATATATATATATATATATATATATATATATATATATATATATATTTATATATATATATATATATTAAGGCATAAAACATTTTTATTCCGAAAATTTTAGATGCCTTGCCTCCCAATGATTAAGGTCGATGGCCTAAGGGAAAGCTTCTAATTGTAACTAAAATTTAATAGAGAGTGAAGGAAAATTTCATGAATACTTTTCTGTAACGTAAACTCCTTTAGGCTAATATCTTATAAACTCATAATGATTTAACTCTTTTACCAATTTTTATGAGAATAGGGCTTTCATATGTTAGCAGTTATATATATATATATATATATATATATATATATATATATATATATATATATTAGCATATATATATATATATATATATATATATATATATATATATATATATATATATATATATATATATATATTCATATATATATATATATATATATATATATATATATATTATTACATATGCCATATTGTTGGTTATTGGTTGGCTGGCTATTATTGGCTATTACATATATATTAGCATAAGAAGGTATATTACATATTATATATATTATTGGCTATTACATAATACAAACAGTTGAAGATGCATATATTATATATATATATATATATTATTGTGCATATATTATATATATATATATTATTATTATTATATATATATATATTATATTATATATATACTATATATACACATATATATATATATTATTATATTATTATTATTAATATTATATTATTATATTATTATTACATATTAATATATATTATTATATATATTATTATTATAAGGTTATTAATATTATTATTATTGAAAGAAATTGTATATATTATTATTATTAATATATATATATATATATATATATATATATATATATATATATATATATATATATATCCAGGCTAGAGACAGTGCGTATTGGGAATGGAAAAATTCTCGTTCTCCTATCACTCTTGCTAATTTTCATTCTGCTAGAAATCGTTGCAGGATACTCTTCGACGAGCAAAGCGGGCTTTCATCAAACGAAAGTGCACTAACTTCCTTGGTTCTCCTACTGATAAATCTTTCTGGCCTCTGAAAAAACATCTCTAACAACTCTGTAAATTGCCTTTTCTCCTCTTATTCGTTCTGATGGTTCTGTTGGGTTAATTTCTCCACCCAAAAAGGCCAATCTCTTCGGCCTCCTATATTCCTCTAACTCAACCCTGGATGATTCTTGCATATTCCTCATCCTCCTTCTTCTCCTCTCAGGTGTCCTATGCCTTGCCTGTGATTACATTTGATCGGGTAAAGCCCCTGAAATCTACGAACGTTAGGAAGGCGGTGGCCCAGATGGCATTCCTCCCCGTGTTTTGAGGGGAGTGTGCTTCCGTGCTGGCCCCTCCCTCGTTCAACTATATATTCTCTATGTATTAATACTAACACTTTCCTCAGTGTTGAAGCACGCACATGTCCAACCAACCTATTCCGGAAAAAGGAAGCCGCTCTGATCCTGCACTATCGCCCCATAGCTCTCAATTTGTACTTATCTTAAGATCTTTGAAATTCTTCTCAACTCTCATTTCTGATCATCTGGAATCTCATTCATTCTTCTGATCGCCAGCACGGCTTTCGGCGCTCGAGGTATACCGCTATACTTTCCTATCTTACTGATTTATGGTTTTCCGCCCTTAGGGAACTATGGGGAGACTTGCGTGATGGCGCTTTAGACATATCAAAAGCATTTGATCGGGTATGGCACGCGTCGCTGCTCACTGCCCTCCAAGCTCCCCTCCTTTGGGTTTTCTCTTTCTCCTTCTCTTGCTTACTTATGTCTAGTTTTCTTTCCAAACCGCTCAATATCGGCTGTTGTTGATTGGGCGAGACTTCTTCTTCCTTTTTCTGTCAATAGCGGTGTTCCTCAGGGTTCTGTCTTATCTCGTACTTTATTCCTACTTTTCATTAATGATCTTCACCTGCACATCTAACTCTCTATTCACTATATGCCGATGACTGACCCTTCAATTTTTCAACTCATTTCCTCAATTCTTGCTCCCTTCTTTAATTCTAGAATTGCCTCTCGTCTTAATTCCTGGATTCTATTTTTCCGGCAGATCTGATAGAATTTCCGGGTGGGGTCGTCTCACCCGAAATTTAATTCCTTAAAAACTCAACTTCTGCAAATCTCACTCTCTAAAAACACCTTCTGAACTTTCCCTATTCTTTCGACGGTTCTCTCGTCTCTCCTGGTGACAATATAAACATCCTTGGTCTTAACATTAACAAAAATGTCTTGAAACCTCACATCAACGGTTGCTAGGGCGGCCTCTAAAGAAACTGGGAATTCTGTTTAGACTGGGAGACTTTTTTCCTCTTCTTCTCAGTTGCTCCAGCCATACAAGGGCCTCATCCGCCCTGTATGGAGTACTGCTCTTATATCTGGGGGGCTCTGGTTTCACCTGGCTTTTGAATAGGGTCGACAAAGGCCAAAAGACTTGTAAACTGTTCCGTACTTTCCACTTCACTGGACCTTTCATCTTGCGGCGATGTTGGTGCTTTATCTCTTTCTATTAGGTACCGCAGTGGCAGATGCTCGAGGGAACTTGTAACTCGCGTACCACCACCTTTGCGACGCCCTCGTAGCACAAGGGTGATGTGTCTGCGCATGAGTTTTGTGTGGATATTGGTAACTCCAGGCTAGTTCGCTGTGGTGCTTCCTTCTTTCCTGCCACCTCTGTTCTGTGGAATTCTCTCTCTCATCTTCTATGAATTCTGTTGAATTTAACCTCCTCACTTCAAAGCTTGCTTCTGTGCTCATCTGCGTAATTTGCGTTAGTTGGTGAGCTTCTGAGACGTGTAACACCCCCTTTAATAATAGGGTCCCCCCGTGGATTGTGGTGAAAACTTTAAATATATATATATATATATATATATATATATATATATATATATATATATATATATATATATATATATATATATATATATATATATATATATATATATATATATGTGGTAAAAGTGTTTAAAGCTGACATCGTGTCGCATGTCAATGGCCCTGGTTCGATCCCTAGTCCGGATCCTAGGTAGAAATTATCTAGAGAAGTTCCCCTCCTAGAATAGGGATACGCCCGTGAGGTGTGAACTTTTACTAAAATATATATATATATATATATATATATATATATATATATATATATACATAGATATATATATTATATATATATATATATATATATATATATATATATATAAATATATATATATATATATATATATATATATAAAGATATATATTGACAAATATAAATTTATATATAGTATATATATATATATATATATATATATATATATATATATATATATATATATATATATATATATATATATATATATATATATATATATATATATATATATATATATATATATATTAGTGATGAACAGAATCTGGAGTCCCATGACTGAAACTCGGGGAATCGGGCTCGACTCTAGCCGAGTCCAGGGATGGCAACAAATAAAATCATGAGTGAAAATAATCAACTGATTATTTTTATTCTTGATTATTTTAAATAAAAAAAATCATGTTTATTTTTTTTTTTTTTTTTTTTTTTTTTTTTATTTTTATATATATATTTTTTTTTTTGCATATTTAAGTGATTTAACTTTAAATAGAAATAAAAATTAAACTAATAATATTATAGCAAGGCTGCTCTGTTCCATTTCTACACCATTGTCAACAAAGGATCATGTTTCAAACAGGTTTCTTTTATTTCTTGATGTAACATTTATCAATATTACAAATGATATTGAGTGTTACTATATATTAGTTATTTAATCGACCCTTATTCACCATTAAAATTATCCGATTCTCAATATCGATAATTTTTTAAATATATTATGAAGTTTTTAATATATTTTTTTTCAATTTTCAACAAACTATATGCATTGTAACTCGGTAAGTCCGTAACACTTCCTTTATGTTGCTTCTCTTCATTGTGTCATAGACTACTAGGCCCTATTTTTAAGATTTTGATTTACATAGATTGAATAAATCACTTCAAAAATAATACTATATCGAACTTAAATAAAAGTTTGTTTACAATTTAATTTCGCGTGACGTCACGAATCTGAAAAAATAAATAAAAAAAAATAAAAAATTGATTTTCTTCTAATAAACATAAAATCACCAACCCGGGCCGAGTCTATGGCCTAGTCCAGCAATAAGTAGCAAGTGCTTGAAATTATTTTAATTTTTTTGAAGCCATTTTCAAAAAATATTTTTGCTTCCTAATATTATTATACTTGCATATTGCATAAATTTAACACGCACAGAACAGACGAGGGTAATGACATGTGCATCTTAATTGGTATAACAATTTTTTTTCTCTTTTGCTTACTTGCTTACAGGTTTCTATCATGTGAAAATTAACTTTTCTTTGACAATCAAAATTTAAAAATCCAGAAAAGTATCAAGGGGAAATATTTTATTAATTAAAAGCCTAAAAGATTTAAAAACAAATTTGCTGTAATATTGCTCTGATGAGCAACAACAATAGAGCAATCAGTAAAAATATTTTATAGAGTTATTCTTTTTGAACAGTTATATCAATTGATTGGAGTTTCTTTGAAGGAAAAAGTCATTGCAAATAAAGGATAATATTTAGTTAAATAGGTTTTTGTTCTCATCTACCATTCTCATGCATATTGTATTAGACTTAAGGATTGACAAAGGACATCTATGCTGATTCCAATTTTCTTGTCATAGGTTGTAATTCTTTATTTTTGTTGAATTCAGTGTTTGAATACATTAAATTGGCAGGTGTCCATAACAGGATAATTAATAATTTACTGCAGCATCCACTTCATCGACCAATGTTATTTCGACATGTCCTCGAATTCAAATGAAAAATATTTGTCTGACACGCAACTCAGTAATAATACTTGAATTTTAATTCATATAATGAACTGATATAATTTACCTATTTTTATTGATAAAAAAAAAGAGAGTAAAATAAAAAATTAGGGTATGAGGTTTTAATTTTAATGTTTTAAAGAACTGTATTATTTGCATATTGCATATAGTTAAGCCGTAAATATATTTCTTTTCAATGAGTCATTAACTTCTTTCGTTCGTTACTTGAACTTGGTTCCTTTGCGACTAGTGAAAAATACAAAAAGTAGACCTAATAAGCGTTGTAATTTATAAAAAATATACATATTTTTATTAAAACTGTAAGTTGGTATATATATACATATATATATATATATATATATATATATATATATATATATATATATATATATATATATATATATATATATATATATATATATATAGTTAGTGTCTATATATATATATTTATATATATATATATATATATATATATATATATTATATATATATATATTATATTATTATTATATATATATATATATATTATTATTATTATAAAGAAGTGTAGTTATATATATTATTATTATTATATATATTTATGTTATTATTATTATATATATATATATTATATATAGTAATTTTCCATTAAAAACACCTGAGAAACTAATCTATAATATATATATATATATATATATTATTATATATATATATATATATATATATATATATATATATATATATATTATTATATATATATATATACAAATATTTAAAGATAGTATATACATATATTACTTATATATATATATTATGTTATATACATATATTATTATTATTATTATTATTATTAAAGATATATATATATATATTATTACATATTATTACATATACATATATATATATATACATATTATTATTATATTATTATATATATATAAATTATATATATATATTACATATTATTATTATTACATACATATACATATATTGTTATTATTATTATATTATATACATATTATATATATTATTACATATATATTATATATAACAAAAAATATATATATTATTATATATATACATATATATATTATATTACATATATATATATATATAGCTGATATATAGTTATATTATATACATATATACATAGTTGCTATTACATATTACTATATATATAAATATATATATATATATATATATATATATATATATATATATATATATATATATATATAGCATATAATATATACATATATATATGTTAATATATATATATATATATGTATATATATATTATACATATTATAGTGTAGGTGTTTGTCCGATTTAGAGTTTCAGAAAATATTGAACATGGAAATTCGTACTGTTTATGTTACAGCCTAAGCATAAATATTTACTACAATCAGCGTGCCGATTATGCCAATGTTGACGCACGGCATGTCTGTATAGGCGGGCAAACTCGTCCCAATCCTGCAGATATGGATATTGTACCTGTATCCACTGCTTCCACGGCCGCCGTTGCGCGGCATCTTCTTATGCGTATCTGCGTATCTCACCCGCTACATTAACCGAACTGAAGATACGCATAACAGCAGCCGTGGAAGCAGTGGATGCAGACATGCTCGCAAAGGTTTGGGACGAGTTTGACTACCGTACGGACATATGCCGTGCATCCAATGGTGGACATTTTGAGCACCTTTGATTTGGTATGTGAAAAATATTTATGCTTAGTATTGTAACATAAACTTAATTGCAGATTTCTATGTTCAATAGTTTTCATAATAAACTCTTTTCAAATCGGATGATTCTTTATGAAACACCTTTGTATATATATATAGATATAGCGTTAAAGTTATATGTTAGAGTTATATATATATATATATATATATATATATATATATATATATATATATATAGCATATATATATATATATATATATATATATATATATATATATATTAGAGATATGATACATCCGCATCCGCATCCGCATCTGCAAACAGTATTTTGAGATGTCTGCATCCGCATTCATATTCAACAATTCAACTACATGAGAATTTGAATCAGTACTTTTTGTCATCATGAGGATGGGATGATTATGGTGATATATTACATGGTTACAGTATGTTGATATTATTATTACATATATATTATTACATATTAGTTATTACATATAAACATATTACATATATTATTATTATACATATATATATTATTATATATATTATTATATTATTATTATTTATTATTATTATTATATTATTATATATATATATATACATATATATATATATAGTCATATATATATATAAAGATATATATATTGTTATTGTTATTATTAATTATTACATATATTATTATTATTATATATAGCTACATACATATATATACATAAATATACATACATACATATAGACTAGTTGTTAGATTTATATAGCTATTATATGATTGTTAATATTAGTTTATAAATTGCATCTCTATTATATTTATTATTTATATATTATACATATATTATTATATATACATATACATATATATTATTATTATATTATTATTATTATATTATTGTTATTGTATATATTATTATTATTATTGGCATATTTGTAGACATAATATAAGATATTATATATATACATTATTTTTATATATACATATATATATATATTATTATTATATTATATATATTATATATTATGTTATATATATATATATATATATAGCATATTATTATATACATATACATACATATATATATATATAGATATATATATATATATATATATATATATATATTTCTGCAGTTTCCATATACTTCAATAAGTTTTTTTTTTTTTAATTTTTATCTTTTTTATTTATTTGTAATGAAAAGGTGATGATGAAGATGTGACTGATAATGAATCAGTGACAGAAATAGAAAAATATCATAAAGAAAAGAGGTTAAGCGAGAAGGAAAACAGTATGAAGTGGTGGAAAGAAAAAGGAAAAGAATATCCAACTTTAGTGAAAATTGCTCGTATTTATCTTAGTTGTCCTCCGAGCAGCGTTGCAAGTGAACAATTATTTAGCTCAGCTGGTCTCATTTACGATGAGAAGCGTATGCGACTTCTGGGCGAGAAGGCAGAAAAACTTTTATTTTTGAAGCATAATTTACCTCATATAAATTTTAAGTATTAGAAATTATGACTTCAAAGTTAAGAGCATAATTTTTGTGAAGCCACCTTCTGATGGTTTAGATTGGGGGAAAGGGATGGTGGATGCAAAGAGTTGGATACTCGTCCCGCATCCTTGGAAACTTTCAAACTCTTAATGATGGTAATAAAACATCGCTCTATATATATATATATATATATAAAAGATATATATGATATATATTATACATACTGAAGAGTTGAAGATATGAGAGTATTATTGCTAAGCATATATTATTTATATATATATATTAGTTATTATTATATATATATATATAAATATAGTATATATATATATATATTATTATGTTAGAATAATATATATATTATTATATTATATATATATATATATATATATATATATATATTATACATATAGTTATTAAATATTTATATATATACATATATTTCATTATTATATTATTATTATATTATTACATATATATATACATATATATATATATACATATTGTACATATATATATATATATATGCTATATATACATATACACTTTGTGCCGACATCCGCACCGTATCCGATCCGCGGATGTAAAAATCTGACATCCGGCATCTTCATATCCGCATCCGCGGATGCTAGAAATCTCACATCAGATCCGCTATGGATGTCAAAAAATTTGACATCCGATACATCACTAATATATATATATATATATAGTTAAGAGTTAGGCAGTTATATATATATATATATATATATATATATATATATATATATATATATATATATATTATATATATATATATATATATATATATATATATATATATATATAATTTTTATATATATATATGACAACCTTATTAAAATATTTTATTAGCTAAGATCAGGAACTTAAGCTTCATAATTGTTATTCGATTTGCAGCATAAGTCTGCAATTAAATACCAAACATTATATTATATAAACGACAGCAACAATAATAACAATAATAACAATAATAACGGTAATGGAATAAATGTCATAATATCAAGTAACAGAAATTATTGCTACGCTGGAAAATCTTTGAACATTTAGAGATTTAGACTGCATATAATGTACGTTTAAAAATATTCCGGCATTATATACAAAGAAATAGCGGTTGCTTAGAAAAATATATTTACATTTTCTCGCAATAACTCTACTTTTAATTTTAAAATTAAGAGTGTCAAATATACATCTTGTTGTGTACGAACGACGAGAAAACCTTTGCAGGATCACAAGTCCTTTTCCTCGTATCTAAATTATCAATGCTTAGTGTTTCCGTAGGTTGATTCAGAGGAAAAGCATAATCTGCAAAACGAAATAGTTGGTTTAAGCAAAGTTGTTTCACCTCTTTTCTCTGCTTCCTCGTGTAAGGGACATGATCTTAGCCCGTTCGTTCACAAAGAATTAGATCATCAGTTTATACTGTTTTTTCCTGTCCGTTTGAAAACCTTACATTAGCATACGCATGTTTGGATTCTAAAAATTTTACATTTTCAGCTAAAGGATCATCTTTTCTTCGAATTTGCTTTTCCATCAGAACAGCACCTAGTATAGAAAGCAGATGGAATAATAATTCCTGTTGCAGTTCTAAGCAAAGAATCTCAAATGTGGAGTAGTTTTAGTCGCAATGCATATAATTTCAGAGTTTAAAGAATCTGGTAAACTCATTTCCGAGATTTGATATGAGTTTTCTATATCAATAAGAGTCAACTACATAATCTGAATGATGTCAACATGTCAATCACATAGTCCATTACCTCTTGGGTTTTAAGGAGTTGTAAGACTATCGAAAATTCTATGATTTAAAAGTGATGATTATAATGTTGAAGACATGAAGGAAGCTCTTAGAAAAGCTTACAAACATTTTCATCTTTAAGTAATGAAATTCCCCCAAAAACATCAGCACACAAGCTTGACATAACTAAACATTTTTGGCTGCATTAGTCTTAATTTGAATCTTATTTTGGGGCGGGAGCACTTTGAACGCCTATTGTAACCTGCATCTGTTGTATTATAATGTCATGAATAAAGATATGCATTCGTGTTGTTTATGGGGAATTCTGCGTTACATACCGTATTCCCACCCTCTTAGGTTGGCTCCATAGCTAATAACTCTGTTAAGAGCCGTTACCGAGCATACATTATAAAGTATTATGCTCCTGTTTTCCCTAAGTGTACCCATATATAAAGTGGCGCCGTTTCATTCTGGGCACCCTGTATATATATATATATATATATATATATATATATATATATATATATATATATATACTATATATATATATATATATATATTGGTTATGCTAGTAAGGGTTATTACATCTATATAGGGACGTAGGTTATTTATTCTTATACACATATCTCTATTGATATATTATTATTATTATTATTATTATTATTAGTTATTATTATTATTACATATATACATATACATATACATACATATTATTATTATATATATATATATTATTGGTGCTATTCATCTATACATATTATTGGTTATTACATGGATGCACGTACCTATTATATTTTATTTATGAGGCGCATATATATTATATTATTGATATTATATTACATATTTTAAGAAATATACATACTGCTAAAACATGATATGGTAAGAAAGAAGATATATAATATTATATTATTATTATATATACATATTGATATTATATATTACATATTACATATATACATATATACATTTCATATATATACATACAGAAGTATTTTAAATAAATTTTTGAAAATAAAGAGGGACTAGCTATATATATATATATATGAAACTCTATATATATATATATATATATATATATATATATATATAAATTTCTTTTTGGTAGATTATCGCGAAACCATAAAGGTTATTAAAATTAATGACTTTCAAAGCAAATACTTTGAAAAAAAAAATAAGATTGAAAAGTCTGGAAAAATTCTGTTAAGGTTGAGAAATAAAGAAAAAAAGAAAGGAAGGATGGAAAAACACAGATAAAAATGGAGAGAGAGAGAGAGAGAGAGAGAGAGAGAGAGAGAGAGAGAGAGAGAGAGAGAGAGAGAGAGCAAATATATATATATATATATATATATATTTATTTTTTTATTTATATATATATATATATATTATTAAAGATAGTTATATATATATATATATATATATATATATATATATATATATATATATATATATATATATATATGATGGTCGTTACATTCTCATTAAAATTGACATGCTCATCCGCAATTTAAAATTTTTCCACATAAGCATCCGCCTTATAAAATACGGATGTTGCGAATGCATAAATTATACAAACTATTCTATTAATTTATCTTGTGCTGTTTGTACTACTATTTGACTGTTTGATTAATTTTTGGATATTATGATAGATTATTTATCATTCTACTCTTTTTAAGTATATCTTGGCAGGAGGAGGGCATAGGAAAATTCCAAAGCGATGATTTAATGTACGGTGCGAGGTGTTAGGTTGGTCTTATTAATTTCTCTGTATTATTTCTATTTTTGGCTCTTCCTTTCCGCGCTTCAACTTCGCATATTTTATTGTGTCTGGTTTAGTGTTCACAACCATCAATCTCCGTGGTATTCACATGTTTCACAGGCTTACTAGCACTCATTCGAACAATTTTTTTAAATAACTCAAAATGACTTAACATAAACCTGCCTCGGGGTTTCTTGAAGGGACGGTATCCAAACAATTCCCCTCATCCACTCCTCCCTATCATTACTTAGGAGTTGATGACCTCCGATGATGGGGTTATTGCCGTCAAAACTTTGCCGTCGGCTTGCTTTGATGCACATCTTTCTCTTTTCATTCTCTCTTCTACTTGAGCACATGATTTGTTCTTGACAGAAACTAGGATGCTTGGGAAATCCAACATCAAATCACACTCTGTTTCCTTCTACTGCCTTTATCCTCAATGTGAAAAATTACGTTGTCTGTTCTCTTGTTTCTAATTCGAGTCTTCAGAACTTTCCACCTTATGGCTGAGGATCTCTCTTCAATCAACAACTAAATTCATTTATTCTATTTGTTTATCTCTAACTACATTGACTATCCTAAATTCTTCGACCATCTAAACCTCAAAATAGATCATATTCTCTCTCCTTCTTTCCCTGAAATCATCATTTTAGATGGTTTCAATGTTTTACCAGCAATAAGCTTTCTTCTAGTTCTTAAGATTAACTAGTAAACTTGCCTTCCATTTTTCTATTTAAAAGAACTTTAGCAGATGGCGCAACTTCATACCAGTATTCCTGATCGTCTTGGAGATGAACCTAATATTCTTAGCTATTTCTTAACTTCTAATCCTTCTCCTTATATTGCTGAACTCTTTCCTTCTCTGGGTCCTCCTGATCACTTTCCTATCTCTGAATCCAGTTCTATTTCTTCTAGTCTTTGTCATTTTGGTGCCGCAAATTAGACAAACCTGCGTTCAAGCTTGTTTGATTGAAATGACTATTGCTTTGGCTGGTGGGCTATCTCTCACAGTGCAAAGCTTATGACGAAAGTGATTTACAAAATTTTTTTCCCTTTAACTAAAATTAGAAAAACTTGATTTATTTTCTTGTTCTCATATATAGTCGCCACCCAAAAATGGACATATACTGGATTTATGCCGATTTGACCAGTATAAACACCTCAAACTGTAGGTGGTTTTTTTTGGTATTTCTCTAAAACGCTGCTTTCGGTGCTTGAGTTCGCAGTCATCTTTCAGAATTTTCAATTTTTCAAACCCATGTTTTACTTTCTGTATCATCCAGGTTTTTTCGAGTCGAGACTAAACTTCTGAAATAGATAGATAGATCCCATTACCTACAATATGGACAGAAGTATACATTTTCGATTTTTTGAGTTCTTGTCCTCAGGTTGTCCAATTCCAAACCCACTTTTTGGGATTTGGAAATGAAAAATTGCGATAATTTTTTTCTGTTCAAGATGTGGATGAAATTTTCAGGGCATATGTAGCCGGGGAGATGCACATTTTTATTTAGATAATGTCTCTGTATATGCATTAGATTTGGATTTGTTCTTGAAACAAACTTTCAAAAAAAAAAACGAAACAATTAAAATCAAAAATCGAAAATTTAAACGCAGGCATCAGACCTTGGATCTATCTGCTTATTATTTCCAAGTTTGAAGTCATTTCGAAAAATTATGGTAGTTGATACGAAGAATCAAAAACAAGGTTTTGAAAAATTGAAAATTTGAAAGAATGACTACAGACACATAAAAAACACCGGAAAACAACGCTTTAGAGGGCAAAAAAGCTACAGTTTGGTTTATATAGAAAATCGGCTAAAAATTCAGTATTTTGTCCATTTTTAGGTGGGGGGGGGGTGAAATTTGGGCTCAGCCCGAGAAAAATATTGGATCATGCCCTTTAGCTAAAATTAGAAAAACTTGATTTAACTTTTCTTGTTCACATGATAATAATCGCAAGGAAACTGTTCCAAAGTTTTAGAATCTATACTTATCAAGAAGATTTATGGTTCTCTGCTCATCGTAATGTGGGTGAATGAATACTCTAACACTAATATTGAATGCCTTGCACATATCTCTAATTTATAAAAACTTTCCTCTTTTAGTATATATCCTTCTCTCTGTAACCATCTCTCTCTAATTTTCTATCATGTCATTCTATATAGCAGCTGTTGCAGACGGCCATCATTTCTCCTTTAAAATTGCTAATAATGGTGTTCCCCAGGGTTCTGTTTTATCACCAAATCATTCAACTTTTCATCAATGACTTTCCATCTGTTACTTTATTTTTCCAATCTAACGAAAACGTTTCTTTCATTACCCTTTGTTCTTTGATAGATAACCCACCCAACTTCAAATAGTCTAGGAGAGCGGCTTAGGTATAATTTTTCGTATTTCTAATTGGGCAGAGGAAACATGGGTTTGTTTTTTAAAATGACTCAAAAATTAGTCACTTAATATATATAACTTTTTAAAATCTTTTGTATAACTGTAATATCATCTTTGAAGTGTGCTTAGATGTATTTCCTTTAGCTGTATTTCTTTAAGTAGTTATTAAACCATTGGAAGTTTCTCCCCTCAATGCCCTTTATGTTCATTTTACTTAACAGTGTGTCATGATCAATCATGTCAAAAGCTTTTGTAAAGTTTAGTAATAATAAAAGGGAGGAATCTTCATTTTTTGTGTTTTTGTATAATTTTAGGGTTAAACAAATAAGTATATCGGATGTTGAACGTCCCGTTAAAACTAAAACTAAATTGAGAGTTGCTGAGAATATTGTTTGAGTTAAAGTATTCCGTTAATTGATTAAATTTAAGTTTTGAAATATTTTGATAACGTATCTGTTTATAGTACCTATTGGTCTGTAATTTTGTTCAAACTATTGGTCTGTAATTTTGTTCAAAGGAATGGTCATCCCTTTTTTTTTAGGTATCGGGATTACTTTTACTATTTTGAGAACATGTGGAAAAAATCGTGTCAAAAATTATTCGTTGAACAAGTGTTTTAAAAGAGTGGCTATTATCTTGAGAGAATTGCGTTTAAGGATGTGGTTTGGGATAGAATTGAACATCACATATTTTGTTCTTTAATGCAGCTACTACTTTCTTTACCTCTGACTCTGTGATATAAACAAAGGAAAAGTGTGTCTAATAGTCTGGTAAAAGGTTTCTCAAAATTTGTTTACGCACGTTTATAAAGTACTCGCATTCAATAATATTATCTTAATACATACATAATAATAATAATACACTAACTAGATTATAACACAATAATAACATAATAATAAATAAAGTAATAATACATAATAATATCAATAGAATAATAAATAAAATAATGAATCAATAATAATAATAATAATAATAATACATCAAATAAATTAACTTCATATCAAATAATATAATTAAAAAAATAATAATAATAATCCACTCAAATTTCATAAATACAATAACTCGTACCTTTACTACTACTACTACTACTACTACTACTAACTACTACCTACATACTTTACTACTACTACTAACTAATAATAATCAATAAAAATAAATAAATAAAGAAAAACAAAATAATAATAAGAAAGAAGATAATCTAATATTTTTATATTTCATTTTCTTTTCCATCTTTTAATCTTTAAAGAAAACTAATAATAAAAAAGAGAATTTGATTGATATTTGCTTGGAAAAATAAAATAAGAATCTTTATTTATTCTCTAAGATCTAAAAAGCAAAGAGGAGTAAGGCAAAAGAGATTCTTTTCCTTCATTTATATTTTATGAGCTTAGTCAAGCCTGTCGAAGCTTTTCCACATTTCCTACAATTCGCTTTTCACCAATAATGATAATCAAATCACTATATATATATAATAGATATATATAAGAACTATAATATAATAACTATCATAATATTATACTATATCATATACAGATATATAGTATAATATACTACCTACTATATCATAGTCCAGTATATGTCGTCTGTGTGCTGTATGGTGTGCAAGGTGTGTGTTGTGTGGGTGTGTGTGGTGTGTGTGTGAATGAAGTAAAATGAAAATTGATACTCTCACCGTCAAAGATAATGTTTAGCGTAACTGGGGAGAGAAAATCGTAAGTCACTGAAAGTATGAATCCCGCCAACGTCCTGATGATATCACTCGTAGATGAGATGCACTTTTCTTTCAACTAATCCAAAAACTCAGACCTGGTTTGAAAGGACGAAATTTATCTAAATTTTTAAAATTAAAGGAAAAACAATTGTAATTAAGAAAAGTAGAGATTCTTAGACTCTGCTTAACTTAAACTCATGACATTGAAGTTATTATCTAGAAGTTTTTGATAAGTTAAACTATGAAGTCAGGAGTAGAGGCGAACCGCAACCCCCCCCCCCGAAATTTTGGAGAGGCAAATTTTGGAGGCGGCAATTTTTTAAATTCAAATGATCATGAAAGAGGTTTGAACCACCTGAATATGAGGAGTGTAATTTAAAAAATGCCTTTTTAAAATAAAGCGCTTTTTGGAATATAATATATATATACATATATAATTATCTATAATACTATTATATACTATACATATATACTATATATATACTACTATATATATATAGTAAATAATACTATAATATAATACTAATATACTCTAAATATATATTATAACTACATATATAATATATATATAAATATAACTATATATATATATATACACTATATAAGAATCAGTTTAGAGCTAGAACCTATAGTTACAGCTAGTATATATAACTATAACACATATAAGTATACTGACCACCATAATCATATACATATCATATAGATATACTATATATATATATAATATAATATAATATATATATATATATATATATATAAAATATACTATATATATATATATATATATATATATATAGATAATATATAGCATAATATATATATATTACCCCAATTCAAACGACTTAGTAGAGAATATGTGATGCATGAGGTTGTCAATTGTAGTCCTTTTTTTTTTATTTGTTTGTAAAAAAAATATTATTTGTTATAAAATGTATACACGGTATTATATTATATCTGTGGGCGGCGGTATAATTTTTCATTAGTGTTATATTGTTTTTTCTTTTTCCCATTTAGGAAAATTTTAATAATAAAACGATCTCGCTTTAATGTAATATATAAATCATATATATATATATACTTACACACTCATATTCAAAGAATATTATTATTAATACGTTAATAGTAATAATACTATTATTAATACAATGTACGTGTAATATCAGTTAACAAATATGTATAGCATCCCCAATATAAAATATAACAACAACTACATTATAACAAAGTATTCTCTAATATAATATAAATAGACGAGCTAAAAGACGCTTTAATAATTAAAGGCGCTATAATATAATAATATATAGCTAATATATTGTAAGTAATAAGCTTTTTGTAGACTAAGTACCTAATATTATAAGGTAGCACCTAAGAAGCTACTCTAACCTAAATAAGCACCGATATAACACTCGATAGAGTAACCGAATAATATATAAGTACAAATATAATTTAAGCCACCAATTTGTTACGTTCCATACAAGTAACTGTCAAGTTATCACCAGTTGAGCAGTCACCTGTGAAATAATTTAAATAACAGAGCGTTCTGAGGAGTAGGCGAGTAGAGTTTGACTCAGAATATGGTAGTATAATAATATACTACCGTATGATCCTAGTACAGACGGTTAGTGATTATTAGTGAATATAATACTTAATGGTAAATCACTTTATATTATATACTACTTTTCACTATATAATACATATATATAATAATAATATACTATATAATATATATATTAATATCATTAATAATTAAATTAATTAATTAATAACTATATATTATATAACTATATAATATTTATTATAATGCTTTAGATAATTATTTGGAATATATAAAAATGCTTTAATACACAATTTATTGAGTTAAATAATTAATATCATAGTATTATGTGTAGTACTCACTTACTAAGAGATGCCTTTTATTGAATGACTATTGTTTATACTCAAATATAAAATCTAACAACTTGCTCTCACATTATTAACACTATTTTAATTATTATTATAATATTATTACTATGAAGGAATATTTAATAATAACTTAAACGAAATTTTCACTTTATAAGAGGGAACTTAATTATATTTACATAAATTAAACATATATTTTATTTATACAATAATATCGCACGGATTCAAAAGTAACAACTCTGGGGTTGCCAGGCGGTACCACAGTGAAAGAGAAAACTATCGGAATAAAACTATAAGATAATATAAGTAGATAAATATTATATATGAAATATAAAGATATAAATATAAGTAATATATAGATAGATGTATATAGATAAGAATATATATAGATATATAAATATAAATGTATATAATAAATATATATATATATACTAATATATATAACACTACAATTAAAAAAAAAACATATAACGGATATATATATACTATATATATTAATTATTGAATAATATATTAGTTATTATTACATATATATAGATAATTAAAGATATAAGAAATTATAATATATGAATACTATTAATATATATTATAACTATGAAGAAAGAGAGATAGATATATATAGCAAGAGATGAGATGAATATATATATAAGTAATATTAATTTATATAGATAATATATATATAATATAATATATATATATATATAAATAAAATTATATTATATATATGTGGATAATATTAAGAATAATATGAATATTTAATATACTTGTATTGTCACATTTCTAATATACGAGATTTGCAAAGTTAAACTGGATTAAGATAAACATTTAATAAATAAGTATATTAAGTATATAATTATATATATAAAATAGTATAAATATAAATATTACTTTAATATATCAAATACATATTATATATTAATATTATATTACTATATAATATAGATAAATCATATATATAATATATATACCTATTTTATATATAATATATTATACATTAACTTAAATATATATAATAAGAATACCTATCTATATTAAATATAGATAGATATATTAAGATATATGAAGAGAGAAGAGATAGTATAAAAAGGAGTAAGAATGAGTATAGATTAGAAGATAGGTATTATAAGATAGTGAGAGGATAGACTATATAGAGAGCAGAGAGATAAGACTACGAGAGATCAGAGATCGTAATATATATGATACTGACTATATAGAGAGATATAATAGAGGAAGAGATAGAGATGATAGAAGAGAGTAGACTGAATATATAGTGATGAAACACTAGATATACGAGATCGAAGTAATGAGACGTAGCATAAACATCATGATATTGACACTATATGAATAATATTCGAACTATTATATGTATATACTATATACTAGTATATATATAAATACCTAGTGGATAATAACGTACTATAGTAGATGAATAATATATATCTAAGTAGGTAATATAATATGACAAAGCGTCATCTTAAAAAAAGGGAGGTAGGAAGGTATATGGAAGGAAGGAGGATGTCAGAGAAGGAAAGTAGGTGGAGTAAGGAGTTCTTGAGGTCGAGGAGTCCGGAGATTGGGCAATTCGGCACCGGTGGCTGGAGCACAGGTGCCGGGTGCTCAGTATAACGTATATAGGTAAGTATGGCCTGAGTTAAATAGATATTCGGTTGTGACAGTCCCATCATTTATATCAAAGAATAATGTTAGCTCTGAAAATGATAGATACTTTGAAAATAGACGGATTATAGAAGTCCATAAAGGTGATGTCTGGAGCCCCCTAACGGAGAGGTGAGTAGATAAGGTGTAGCCACAGTACTAGGAAAATAAAATACATGGAAAATAATCTGCACAAATACAGTGAGCAGGAAGAATAGGATTTATTAGGATATAGATCATTAACATAAAAATATTCTAAGTATATTAGAGATTGATATGTAGATCGGAGAAATAAATAGTGTGATTACAGATATACGAATTATTTATGACCACAGGATAGATGAAACGATAGCTTACGAGATAAGGGAGACAGTAAGTTATATCTGGGTACTCAGTATACAGGCTAACCTAGTGGTAATGATAGACCCTAGTGTACTAATTTTTATATACTAGTATAGACTACCGCAGCACCAGCGGGTTTTCGCTGATTTTTTCAGGCTCGGGCACTGATACCGGACCATTGATGAGAGGGCTTAAGGACACAGTTCTGAGGGTTTAGCTTCCGTTCCACATTTACATAAGCGACTCCCTTTAATTATATATTATGATCACATTTAAGTTCTTTCATGTCTACTATATTCTATTAAGACAAATATTTATAACATATTATATATCGAATAAGGTTCTATACAGTTGTCATTGAACACAATCTTTCAACAAATATATGATTTCTAATCTGTTTAATGCTTAAAAGTTGCGAAATGACATTTGAAAAGAAAAATCAATATTAAAAAAAAAAAATGATTTACATAAAAAATAAGATACTTCAACAGAAGTGAAAGTGCACTGCAGACTATCTATTTCTAGTTATCAAATCATATAATCTAATAATAATATTAAAATTTCATAATTTAGTATTTTCATTGTTATTATTTATATATCAATTGTATGAATATTTTATTATTTTCATCAAATTATCTTTCTATTACTTTTCACTTATTTTTTATCAAAAGATTTAGTAGAGTTTCGATATTTTTTGAAAAACTTTGTTTTAACAGCTCTTTGACCCTCATTGCGTTTATTCTATTGCTCTCTACTATGAATACCATGAAGTTAAATTTGCATTATAGTGTTCATTACTATTTTAACTAATATTGTATAGTGTGTTTAAATGTGTTTACCTGTTAGGACATATTAGAACATTTTCAAAAATATTTTATATACTAGTTTACTG
>JABUQX010066013.1:2500-7500 GCA_015478945.1 Trachelipus rathkii | reverse complement strand
TTTTTTATTTCTTTTGTCTAATTATTTCCTGTTTTCTGCATCCTTGTTCACTTTTTGATTTTTATTTTTTTTTTAATCTTCATTTTTATTTTCTATTCTTATTCTTTTATTTTTTTTCATTTTTTTATTCATATTCTTCTAATTTTATTTCTGTTACATTCATTATTTTTCTATTTTTTTTTTAAATCTTTTATCTCTTCCTGTTCTATTCTCGTCAAATCTCTTCTTCTTTTTCTATTTTTAATATTGTCCTTTGTCTTGCTTCATTCATTTTCACCATTCCTATTTTTTTGTCATATTTATTGCTCTCTCATCTTATTCTTTTTCATTCTTTTTCATCTTATTATTTATCTTATTCTTTTCACCTTATTCTTTATATTATTCTTTATATTATTTTACTTTCATCTGATTCATTACCTTATTGTTTTCATCTTATTTTTTCCATTATACCCTTTTCATCTGATTCTTTATTTTATTCTTTTCATTTTATTCTTCATCTTATTATCTTCACCTTATTCTTTATTTTTATTTTTTCTGTTTCTCATCACTTTTTTTTTTGTAATTTCACTATTCATAAACTTCTTTGCTCGTCTTTTTATCTTGCACCACAAGAGTCTCGGTCCACCCCTACACCTGCGCCCAAGTCCGCGCCCACACCCAAGCACACTCCCATGCCCACAACCACGCCCAAGCCCACTCCCAAGCCCACGCCCAAGCCCAAGCCCACACCCAAGCCCAAGCCCAAGCCCACGCTCACACCCTCGCATGCGTCCACGAATGCGAATGACAATTCTTCCTGTTAGGAGTTGCATATTTTGAGTTTGCGTGTTTGGAAACGTATTTTCAGTGCCTTTATTGAGAGGGGAAAAATTTTCTTGAATTCAGAAAAGAAATTTTTATTTCTTTAAAAATGAAATTAGAAATTATCCTTTTGTAAAAACTTCGAAAAAGACTAATCTAATTTTTTTCATTTATTTATTTATTTATTTATTTATTTATTTATTTATTTATTTATTTATTTATTTTACTTTTAATGCAGATAAAATTTATTTAATATTATGCTTAATAATTAATTTTTTGTTTAACTTATTTAGTTTTTATTATATATATATATATATATATATATATATATATATATATATATATATATATATTATATATATATATATATATATATATATATATTATATATATATATATATATATCTCTATATATATATATATATATATATATGTATATATATATATATATATTACTCTCATATATATATATACCTCTATAACTATATATATATATATATATATATATATATATATATATATATACCATATATACATATCTAAATTCCTTATTTCATTTCATCAATATATTTATATATATACTATATATATATATATAATCTAAAATATGAATTAAAAATTTTATCAGATTGTTGCGCATTTAAAGTAGTTTATTTATTTATTATTTATAAACATTTTGTTTAAATTTATTTATTTCAATTGATTCAAAAATGATTGTGCTTATTTTCTTGTTTTAATAATATTGTAATTTATTTAGATAAAATTTATCTTACATGCTAATGGTGTTCAAAGTATTTAAGTAATAACATTATTATTAATTAATTTACTATTTAATTTTTGTATATTACTATTATTTAGTTAATATATATATACATATTTTTTTTTACATTTAAAAAAAAAATCATTTAAATCAATTCTCTTTCAATAAGTCTTAATAATAAAGGTTTGAATTTTTGGAATATGATGGTGACATTTGTAAAAAAAAAAAAAAAAAAAAAAAAAATGCGATACAAAACATTTCAATGTGAAAAAAAAAATGCAAAACGTAGCATTTGAAATAGAGCTTTATTAATTAGAAAAATACATAGTCTGTCAATTGAAAGAGGAGAAAAAAATTTCGGAACTTAACATTTGAAAGACAATGAATTGCAGAACGTAGAATATGAACAAGTAGGAGATGCAAAAGTCAGCATTTCAGTGAGCAAAAATGCAAAAAAGTAGTATTTGAATGAGCAAAAAGCAAAAACATTATATTAAAGAGCAAATATGAAAAACGTAGCAGTTAATTAATTGAAATATTGAAAATCGTACCATTTGAAAGACCAAAAGGTGCAAAACATAGCATGAGCAAAAATACAAAACCTAAAATTCGAAATACTATAAATGCAAAACTTAGCATTTGAATAAACACATAAATGAAAACTTTACCATCTGAATTAACAAAAGCAAGATGCATCAATTGAAATAGATAAAAATTTAAAGCCTACCATTTGAATGAAAGTATAGTCCATGAATGAAAAAAAATTGCAAAATTTGGAATATCATTGAAATAAAACTATTACTTTTTTTTATCAAACACCTCTTTTAAGAGTACTCGCGATGCTACACCGTCCCCAAACCTTGGGTTAAAGCATTGCACTGTACACTCAGCGCCCCACTACTAGCCTAAAGATATAAAAGATCGTATGTGTTTTAAATACTTTTAATTTAAAAGAACAAAATTGCACATGACTGAAGAAAAGTTTGGAACCTCTCATCTGAGTGAGCAAAATTACAAATGGGGTGTTGTGCAAAGTGGAAATTAGAATAAAGACCACCCACACATTGTTCAAATATTAATGGAGAAACAATCCTTCAGTTCTTTGGCGAAATCAAACCCACCATAAGACGAAGTCTCACCGTATCTTCAAGACAGAATAATTAAGTTCTTATATAAAATCTAAAAAATAAATAAACTTTTTGCATAAATGCAAAATGTGGTTCATTTATTTATCAAAGTAGAATTAAAATTACTACAGGACATAAATTATGATAATTCGAAGGTATGGTGGAAATATTGTATTGTATTGTATTGTTTTGTATTGTATTGTATTGTATTGTATTGTATTGTATTGTATTGTATTGTATTTTTTAAGTTGTATTGTATTGTATTGTACTGCATTGTATTAATTTTTAAGTTGTATTTATTGTATTGTATTGTATTTTTTAAGTTGTATTGTATTGTATTGTTTTGTATTGTATTGTATTGTATTGTATTGTATTGTATTGTGTTGTATTATATTGGTTTATATTGTATTGTATTGTATTGTATTGTATTGTATTGTATTGTATTGTATTGTATTTTTAAGTTGTATTGTATTGTGTTGTATTGTATTGTATTGTATTGTATTGTATTGTATTGTATTGTATTGTATTTTTAAATTGTATTGTATTGTATTATGTTGTTTATATTGTATTGTATTGTATTGTATCGTATTTTTTAATATGTATTGTATAGTATTTTTTAAGTTGTATTGTATTGTATTGTTGCATTGTATTGGATTGTATTGTATTGTATTTTTTAAGTTGTATTTTATTGTATTGTATTGTATTGTATTGTATTGTATTGTATTGTATTGTATTGTATTGTATTGTATTGTATTTTATTGTATTGTATTGTATTGTATTTTTAAGTTGTATTGTATTGTATTGCATTGTATTGTAATGTATTGTATTGTATTGTATTTTTTAAGTTGTATTTTATTGTATTGTTTTGAGTTGTATTGTATTGTATTGTATTGTATTGTATTGTATTGTATTGTATTTAGTCATTGTAATGTATTGTATTGTTTAAGTTGTATGTATTGTGTTATTATTGTATTGTATTGTAGGGTGTTGTATTGGCATTGTATTGTATTGTGTGTATTTTTTTAAATTGTATTGTGTGTAGCCATTTTTGTTTGTTTTGTATTTTAAAAATTAGGCTAGGATGTGTTATATTATTTTAGTATTTTTTTGTAAAATCTATTGCATTGTTTTTATTTTTAATGTATTATGTTGTATTGTATCGTATTTTTAAATTGTTATATTATTACATTCGCTGTGTATTGCATTGTATTGTATTGTATTTTTAAGTTGTATTGTATTGTTTTGTATTGTATTGTATTGTATTGTATTTTTTAAGTTGTATTGCATTGTATTGTACTGTATTGTATTGTATTGTATTTTTTAAGTTGTATTGTATTGTATTGTATTGTTTTGAGTTGTATTGTATTGTATTGTAATGTATTGTATTGTATTGTATTGTATCGTATTTTTTATATTGTATTGTATTGCATTGCATTGCATTGTATTGTATTGTATTGTATTGTATTGTATTTTTTAAGTTGTATTGTATTGTTTTGTATTGTATTGTATTGTATTGTATTTTTTAAGTTGTATTGTATTGTATTGTATTGTATTGTATTGTATTGTATTGTATTGTATTGTATTGTATTGTATTTTTTAAGTTGTATTGTATTGTATTGTATTGTATTGTATTGTATTGTATTGTATTGTATTTATTTTATTTGAAATTGTTACATTACATTGCATTGTATTGTATTGTTGTGTATTTTTTTAAGTTATTGTATTGTATTATTTTGCATTATGTGTAGTGTATTTTTAAGTTGTGTGTATTGTATTGTATTGTATTGTATTGTATTGTATTATATTATATTATTGTTATTGTATTGTATTGTATTTTTTAAGTTGTATTGTATGTATTTTATTGTTCTGTTAAATTGTATTGTATTATTGTTTTGTATTGTATTTTATGTTTTTGCTTATGTGCATTGTATTGTATTGTATCATATTTTTTAAGTTGTATTGTATTGTATTGCATTGCATTGTATTGTATTGCATTGTAATGTATTTTTTAAGTTGTATTGTATTGTATTGTATTGTATTGTATTTTTTAAGTTGTATTGTATTGTTGTAATGTATTGTATTGTATTGCATTGTATTGTATTGTATTGTCATTATATTTTTAAGTTTTTGTATTGGTTTGATTTGCTATTGTATTGTATTGTATTGTATTGTATTGTATTGTATTGTATTGTATTGTATAGACATTTAGTATTGTATTATTTTGTATTGTATTGTATTGTATTGTATTGTATTGATTTTATATTGTATTGTATGTATTGTATTGTATTGTATTGTATTGTATCGTTTTCATG
>JABUQX010066012.1:12500-15000 GCA_015478945.1 Trachelipus rathkii | reverse complement strand
AAAAATTGATAATTACAAAAATTACAGCTCACTCATCAAATGTTCACCACATACAGGAACATTTTGAGTATAAAAGAACATTTAATAATTTTCAGTATTAACCTGTGTAATGTATAGTTTTACCATATATATATATATAACTGCTATATACATATATATATATATGCCATATATATATATATATATATATACATATACATAACATATATATATATATACTATATATATATATGACAAAAAGCTATAATAACGGTGACTGAGACACAGGACTTCGGAAAAAAAAATTTAACATAATAGGATCTCTAAAATGTTCAGGGTGAAATGGAAAAATCTATTTTTATTTCAAGTTGGTTAGGTTTAGTTTACAAAATCTGGAGTTGATTCTAGGTTAGGTTAGGTGAGTTACGTCTTCTGTGGGATTTTTACCTATCGTAGTTTTGGAGATATAAAAAAATAAAAAAATAAAAAGAATTCACAGTTTCTTACAGAAAGATGCATCTTATCATAGAGTCACCCTATTGAGAAAGATTTTGGAAATCCAGGAAGAATTACGTTCTGTGTCTGATTACTATGATTTGATCCATATATATATATATATATATATATGCACCATATAGCATATATATATATATAATAATATATATATATATATATATATATATATATATAATAACATATATATATATATATATATCATACTATATATTAGCTTATATATATATATATATATATATATATATGTATATATACTATACTATATATATCTGCTATATACCATAACATATATATATATATATATATATATATACTGTATGACCCTGAAACTCTTGAAATATTCTCAGATACGTTTATCAAGCCCCGACACGAAGAGCAATTGCAACGAATCATATAAATTGTTTTGTACGACGACATGAGACAAAAAATTCAAAGTATGTTGTCAAGCCAGTCCGAAGATGGTAAGTTTAATCACTTTAATGTAACATTCGATTTATGGACATGCACCAAAAATCAAAGTCAGTTTTTAGCCCTAACTTCACATTCAATTGATGAAACTTGGAAATTGCGTGTTTTTTTGTATCGGATGCATTCCATGTGATGAATCTCATACAGGTGATAACATAAGTGCTTCAATATCAAAGTGTTTTCAAGAACTTAAATTTAGAATGCCTTCCTTTGCTGTTACTTATAATGGAACAAATATTATTAAAGCATGTCAGAAATTGAATATAAAAAGATTACCTTGCATTGCACATACTATAAACCTTTGTATTGATCCCGTTTTATTTCCAAAACCACAAAATTCAACATTTACATCAAACATTGTTGATAAAGTTCGAAATATTGCAACGTTATTCAAAAGATTTCCAAAAATTTGGAATGATTACAAAGCAATCTATAAATCAGAAAAAAATACTTCACATAATCCAAACAAAATTACGAGAGATTGTAAAACAAGATGGAATAGTTCATTACCTATGATAGACGAAGCTGTCAGTCAAGCAGAGCAGTTAGAAATTGCAGCTTTGAAGTTAAAACTTCCATCCCTGGCTATAAAACCAAATGAAAAAATAATTTTAGAGAATTTGCAAGAAATTCTGAGACCTTTCAAAGAAGCATCGCAAATTTTGTGTGGAAGTAAATATCCTACATCTTCGATAATTGTTCCAACTGTTTATGCTATAAGCTCTCAGTTATCAGCAATAGAATATTTGCATGAAGAAATAGAAAAGGCTAAAGAACAAAACCAAAACGTTCAAAACCCAATTTGTCTTATGTCAACATACTTGGACCCAAAATTTAAGAAAAAAATATTTTCTGATTCTGACTTGGGAATTATTATTAATGGTATAGAAACTTTTTTAAAGGAAAATATGAAAATCCCGGAACCGGACGTTACTGTAGAATACCAACTAAACTACGAAAGCGAGATCTAAGACCATTTTCTTCGAAAACTTTGAGCCATGATATAAATATTTCAAAGACATCTCGTATATCAATGTTTGACAATTTACTTACAAAGTCTAGCGATAGTGACTGCGATAGTGAATCATCTGTAGATTCATCTCTATAAAATGAACTCGAACTTTACAAGAAATATTATCAAAAGGACAAGACTATAAGAACAATTGATTTCGACATTTTAATATTTTGGAAGGAAAAGGAGGCTTTGTTCCCAATACTTAGTAAAGTAGCTAAAGATTTTCTTGCTATCCCAGCAACATCGGTTGAAAATGAAAGACTATTCTCAAAAGCCGGCGATCTAATAACCGATCGAAGAACAAGACTTAATTCGAAAAGTGTTGAAAAATTAATATTTATAAAGAGAAATCTAGTTCGCTTTTATAAAAAAAAATTATTAAGTCAAAAGCTTTGAAATTACAATATATATATATATAAATATATATATATATATATAATATATATAACATACATATATATATATATACCACTAACTATATATATATATATATATATGCCATATATATATATGAGTAAGTAC